>JANDKE010001634.1:0-13375 GCA_027627275.1 Coprinellus aureogranulatus | reverse complement strand
ATATTCAGGGTGAGTACCGCGCATCTCGCAGTGACCGCAGCATAGGCTTACACTAGCCCCTCAATAGGCATTGATTCCGATAAGTTACCTTTGACCGCCAAGAAGGGTCCTACCACCGGTCATTTTCTATATATGTTTGACTTCATGATGCATAGGTAAGGACCAGAAATCGACGCCATCTCTCCGCTTTGCATAGCACGTTACTAACACAACTATTTTCAAGTGCGTCTGGAACCCAGGGTCTTGGCGACGAAGTTGGTACGGTATCGAGACCTTTGTCGGGCAGCACAAGTGCAACGACATTTGCAAGGCTCTCAACCTACCTTCCACTCGGTCCCTCTGGAAGTCGATGGGTCCTCGCGCTCTTTCCTCTCCTGAAGCGTCCGAGAACGACAACGACTATGATCGGGTTCCCTCTACACGACCCCCTTCGTCCCGCTCCAACGTGTCTATGGCTGAGCTTCACGAATACGACGACGACGACGCTAAGCAGTGAGAGGGCTGCGTAGCACGGTAGCAGTGCTGGAAGCGATGCCTGGGTTGGGACGCGTCACGCGCAACGTCGTAGTACACAGGGTGTATACATATGCATGAGTTTGTGCTTGGTCACTAATAGATGCTCGCTCGCGAGACGAGTGAGGATGAATGGAGGATGGAGCTGATTGCCCGTCCTCTTTACAAGGGACGCTGCGAACAGTGACCGGAATGGGAGTTCGCTAGTATAGGCGCCCGTATACAACGGCCCACATTAAATTCGTTCAGGAATTTGGGAGGTCGTATGCGCCTCTAGCTCTGAGACATTTAGAGCGAGTAGGTGGTGAGCCTGGACTCGCTTCAAGTTCGATAAGATATTTGCATGCAGTCCAGCAGACCGGGTGATGAGCATTGAGGGACGGTGTCATGGTGCTGAAGAATCAGCGAACCAAGGCAATGACGCTCACAACATTATCCGTTGGGCTCATCGCTGTCGCGCTCACTCATTTTTAGCACCTCCGCTAGAAGGATCCGACGATATTGGGTGTCGTGAGCCAGGCTAGCCCGAGAGGGTTCACAGAGACTACCATGAGATACCGACACTACCAGTCGTACCCATGCGTGTCTCGATGTTTTGTCCAATTTCCTATGCCACCAGACCCACAGGGTATCCGTTCAACGGGCGAGATGGTTTCTATTCCGCCCTCACCATGCTTCAACGACGTCGTCTGTTCCAAGTCCGATACGGAGACTAGAGCATCATTGTCGAGGACTCGACGAGGAGCGACAACGCCGCCGGCACAGCGAGTTGGCATTCGCGTGCGCTGTCACAGCGCTGAAAGTGTCCCAACGCGTCTACGAACGTCATCTGCTCCATCCCCTTTGTTGGAGACTGGTAATATTGGACGTTCGTGCAGGTAGTACCCTGGCGAGAGACGGGCTGGGTTCTGGGTTCTGGCTGGGGGTGAAGGGAAAGGTGGGAAGCTTATTTTTCTTCCCCCGTCAGATTCCGTCCCTTTCATTTAGCAACCTTCTATCTTACACTCCATTTCATGAATTGCGCGAGGCGGTCGGCTTTAAGCGCCGTATGCGCATCAGGTTAATCGATCTCCCGCCCAGGGAGTGCGATCCACCGAAATGCGTCGCGCTCCTCTGGATATTTTGTAGAGCACCGTATACTCGTCACTGTATTGCACCACTGTATGTACATCCTTTTTCATTTGCCCCATAAGCCCTTGAATTCTCTGGAATCGACCGCTGTGTGCAAACTGGTGGCAGTGTAGGCACGACCCAAGCCGTGCCCACACTGCCACTCAGAGCCGAACCATCACTCGCGCGCGAAAACGAATTGCGAAATGAACCATGTCCTTCTCGAACACCGTATGCCTCGCCGGTGAAGAAATCGCGGATGGCAGGCTCGGGCCTGCTGACTATGAGGATGCGGAGGGGAAACTTGGGGTCGCGGGCGGCGCGTAGCAAGGCAAGCAATATTTCCAGCTGTTCAGCTTCGTTCGCCAACCGTGCTTCGTGCGCTTCCAGCTGCTGAGAGTCGGATGCCTCAACCTCGTCTAATCCGTCGATGATGATGACTTTGGCGAGGGAGGAACGGATGACTTTCCCATTAGCACTGCGAAACGGCCCCACGAGGAGAGCCTTTGCCTGAGCAGTTAGGTTTCTGCCAAATATAGACGGATCACGTTCAATGGCTGAAAGGATGGGCTCGCGGAGGGCTTGCAGTCCATCGTGTTGCAGCAAGGAATACGCCAACGTCGATATCAGATGCCGCTTTGTGCGCCTGGTATCTGGTCCAGCGTATGACGAGAAGAAGAAGCTCCCAGCCAGAATCCCTCTCTCTTCGCATGTCTGCGCGATAGATCCTGCAATCGCTGTCTTGCCTGCCCCCGCTGGTCCAGTCAACCACAGGATCTTCTTCGGCTGAGCGTCTTCGTCGCCTTGGCTGATCCAGCTGAGGATCTCTTCTTGAACCGCGACTCGTGTCTCTGGGTGACACTTCGGTGCATCACAGCGCTCGTCTGAGTTGTGCATCGCCTCGGCCGCGATGTTGTTGTGCAGATCTGCAAGGGCAAGACGCTTGGGCATGAGGCAATCTTTTTATGTTATATGGCGAGCGCAGGTACTTACGCTCAAATGCCTTGGAAGCCATCGCCATTTGGGCGTTAATAGTGAGGTTCTGAATCTGGAAGTCGTGGGAGTTGCTGAAGTAGGAGGTTAACATGGTGGTAGCGGGACGAGGTGCGAATGGCTGTGGGATCAACGCCGTGACACTGCTGTATTTGTCGCTGATTAGGCGCCCAAAGCATACTCGGGCTCGGGCTCGATCAACTTGGTTCTGGGAGGTCGATGTATGGCAGCACAAATATGAGGGCCTCTTGAACCCCGGAAGGCCAATCATACCATTGATGCTCGCAGGGGGGAGTGCAGGAGGCAGATACCAGAAAATTCCATTGATCCTCTGGGTTTCCTCGGTTGAGTTCCACAATCTACCACTGCGGCATTGAGGTCGAAAATTTGGGGTGGCTTTATGAGGCTCTGAGAGGCTTCAATTGCAAAAACAAGGGCATGGAGGAGCAAAACACTCTCTGTCTGGGAGTCGAACCCAGCTTTCGCGCGTGACAGGCGCGTGTACTAACCGATATACTAACAGAGACTTGTTGCGCAGTCATAAGCAAGCTCTATCAGGCCCGAGCAGGCGGCCGGTAAGGAAGAGAAGAAAAGGAAGCCCATCCTCCTGGCATTCCGTTCATGGAAGCGCGATAGTGAGCGGCGCCACCGCAGCAGGGGTTCACCCAGCATGACGCCTATTCCCCTGTCCCGTTCATTCAACGGTGCGACTTCCGAGGGCGCGGCGATAGGTCTTGGGCCGCTGGGCGCCTGGATTGACCGAGGCAGCCATCNAAGTTGGCGTAGTTCCTAATCTTTCGGAACTCTCTTCATTCAGGGTCCTCCGGAATGCTGTTATCACGACTTATCAGTGAGTGGAACTCCNTTTAGCACCGAGCCNACCCTTCGAACTTGCTGGTTCGCCTTGGTTCATTCGTCGGAGGCTACAATCGAGCTAGGTCGACTTGCCTTGTTCTCCGAACCCGCGAATGTTATCTCTTCGAAACACAGATCTCCGTTTCGCTGCTAACATTCCGATGTACGAATCGGAATACCCGCGAATNNTCGGTTGCCACNCCTCGAGGGGGACCACNTCGCTCTTTCAGTCCTTCAGAAGGACACGTTGAGTCGTTATCGAGACCATTTTTCCNCAAGCAGAACTCCGAAATTGTGGACACAAAGGAGACGGAGAACTCAGGTTCTTGAGTAACAAGGAGATTGTGGTGAAAGAGTGACGATCGATGATCGACCTAAGTAAAGAGCGAGAAGCACCTCCACAGTAATCGTGTCTAGCACTGCAAGGTAGAGACGAGGGCGCAAATGAAGGCACGTTGGCAGGAAGCAAGACATGAGGCTGGTGGCGGTACGATGTCAAAAAGTCGTCATTAGAAGCCATTAGAACATTTGGACTGTGCATTAGACAAAGGGATTAATGTATGATAGTGAAAGAGGGTCGGAATATTGAAGGCTGCGGTCGACGAGAGGGGTTATCGCTTGAGGCGAACATCCAGAAAGACATTGGAAGTGGAATGACGGAGCAAGTAAGGGAAGTGGGAGCCTCGCTCGGAAGAGGGTGTCGAGGATGCGATAAGGGAAGGCCGAGCGAGGGTGTGCACCACACACCCTGGAGATATCGGAGATGACATGCAAACGGAACGACGTAAGTGCCATCCCGGCGCCCGCTCAGCGCGGGGACTTACATGCAGCTCAGAGTGACTCTGTAAGGGTGTCAAGCTTCGGCGTATTGGAAAGGATTGTCGCCAACCCCAAGTCGAACGCTGAGAACCACAAAAGTCAAAGGTCACCGCGCCGCATCGAGAACGAGATCGTCCCAAGTGTTCGGTGACAGTGGCCTGAGTTCGGGAGGCGGTGGCGAGTTGCAAACAACGCTCTCCAGGGTCAACAGTCTGCGGACCAGAGCAGACATGCGGAAAAAAAGCCCCATCCCGATGTTTCTTGAAAGTGGAGCAGTAGAGATTTCATTTAGAGAGAGAGTTCAGATTACAAGATAGGTACAGCCTTGAGTGCGATTGAGAAGCCTCGAGACAGCAATGATGATGTCGGATACCTCGTAAGGTCAGCCCCTAGCGACAAGAGACTGGCCGAAATAAATGCCCTTTCTGTTCTTCCCCCGGTGTAGGAAACTACAACAACTGGCGGCCTGGTAGGGATGCCAAGCGCCGAGTGCGTTGAGGGGGATCGTCGCCAGTCCGGAAAGGAAAAAAAAAAGTCAGAGAAACAATATACCCAAAAGGCGAGCGAGTACCAAAGCGCTCCGTGACAGACGGGATGCGACCCTGGACAATAGAATCTTGAGCAGGAAGCCGGTGGCGGAAATCAGACCTCAGAAATTTGGGAAATGAGTGCAGAGACGGTGGCGATGGTACCCGGTGTTCATGATTCCATGCAGGGTCCGCAAGTCGGAAGAGATTTTGGAGAAAAAAAAGCCTCGTTGCGCTGCTTGCAGTTATCCTGCAGGTGGCGAAGATGCAGGTCGAGGTCAAGAAGCAAGCACCGCGAAAAATTCGATTTTGTTAGCCGGACTTGAGGGCAGGCCTCGTGGCGCGTGCCGCCTCGGCACCACCATGCTCCGCCACCTGGGGCGGCACATCTACCGCCCGGGGCATCTGCATGTGAAGGTCCAGGCGCCGGGGTATGAGACGTTGGTTACGGCGCTGTATTTTGAGGGGGATCCGTATGTGACGAATGATGTGGTGTTTGGGGTTCGGGGGTCGTTGATTGTGGTGCGTGTACCTTCATTTCTTCGCTTTACCCAAGGACAAGAACAGAGTGACTGATTGATTGACGGTGAATTCATATTCGTCTCGTACGAATGAATCACTGCAACAGAAACCCGAAGTCATACACGACCCACAGATCGCGAAAGCCCGAGGCTTCCCGGATCCTTCGAAACCGCACGTCTACCTCCAGAAGGACTTTATTTTGCCGACTTTGGAGGAGGCGGAGGAGGCTAGGAGGGTGGCGAAGGCCAGGAGTGCTTTGTTGAAGAAAGGCAGTGATTAGGAAGAAGCATGAGGACGAGGGGAGGCGCGCGTTGGGTGTAGGACAGGATTCGAAGAGGTTCCACGCGATAGCGGATGAGGGAGGGATTGTCCGTGCGCGAGCCTCAGCAGACGATGGAAGAGTCGTGCTCATGGGTCAGATTGTGTCCGTAACCAAAGGCGCTTATCCAAGTCGCAGTGCACTTCTATCAGCATAATGTCACCCTCATGAGATGTGTCGTGAGACAACTTGAAGTCTTCTGTTCATGTGCTGCAAGTGCTAGTGATACCGTGCTACCCACTCTGGCCCCGCCATGATGCCAGTGCACGATGATAGTAGAACTGCGGTGCCGCAGCAGTACCAGTCACCGACGATAATCCATCCTCTCTTCCAGTTCCCCCATGTACGGGCTCTCGCCAGTGTCCAATCTTCAGTGCTCCTCTGGCGCAACGGGCGGCGGCGATGCGAAGGAGTTCTGGGCAGCTCTTCTGAACTTGGACGGTGATCCAGACATCGAGTTGTTGAAAGATAGTGAGTAATCAGGGAATTACATCCCGGCACGCGACTCGGCTGAAGGACAGCGCCTAGGGGACGTATGGAAGGCCACCGATACTTCACATCGTGCGTTTGTAGGTGACCCGATGATGGAGTATCAGCAAGCGGTACGTTAGTACCTACACTCTCTTGAGTCGCGTGAAAGGCGACAGGCACTCATAAAGTGTCTGTGCGCAGGGACGAAAGGAAACTCCAGCCATGGTCAAGTCTAAACGGCGCATGTTTGCTGTGGCTCTGCATGCGTGGATCAGGACGAAGATTGTCATTACTGTGAAGCAAGGGTCATCAGTCGTCATGTTGTAAGAGAACCCTTCCCATCTTTCGGTGAACTGAATGATTCAGTGTAATTTGGACACCTTGAAGTGAAGTGCCTACGGGCGGCCGAAAAAGCGCCAAAGCGAGGATGCTAGACTGGTTCGTCACCACGATGTACAGGTCCGTTGCGAAATTGGATCGTGATCCAGAGTACAGGAAGGTGAGTGTATTATATACCACAGATGACAGTGAACATGTGGTCACTAAACGTCGTCATAACAGAGAAAGAAAGAGACTGACACGAAGATCCAAGCAGCAGTCAGGGATAAGATTGGCGATAAAGCAAAAACCATGATTTATGTGGGCCTTGTCATGACCGCACCGGAGTGGCAAGGACATGGGTTCGCTAGTGCACTGCTGCGTAAGGTGACTCAACTGGTACGTCTTTCACCTGGTACACTACCGCGTTTCGTAGCTTTCGTTGCGGGCTGACAGAGCGACTATGTAGGCTGACCTTCTCGGCGACGCCTGTTGGCTTGTATCCAGCAACATTGCGAATGAAGGTTTTTATAACTCTCATGGATTCAAAGGGGTTAGCGACGTTGTCCTTGGGGACGACAATCCGGCTTGGAAGAAGGATCCTGTGGTCGTGAAATTGGTGAGCACTGTCGTTCTCTGGATGTAGTTGAATATAATGCTCACCTTCGGGTTGTGATGTATAGATGGTTCGTGAGCCGAGAACGCTGTGAATACTATTTACTGTGTGTCTGTGTCCTCTTCTCCATCGTATCGACGCGCCTCTCGTTTCCAATCCAAACTTTGAGGGGGTTTGTTTCTCGATCACCTTTGGAATCGCTGTAGTTATTCCTGGGGTCCGAGGTTTGCATGCTTCAAGTTCATCGGGTAACTTTGGTTGATAAGATATGTGGCATTAAAAGCCGTTGTACCATAAAACGTTTGGGGACTGTGCAAGCTTGACTCAGACGAGTCTGAGTTCAACTCGTTACCAGCACGCGTATCATGAGGGCGGTCCGCGCCTGTTCCGCTCGGCTACCCGAACTTGGACAGGGGCTCCTCTCCTCGTCTCGAACCACCATCTCGATTTCAGGGCTGCCTCTGTAGGTCGGGCGGCGCCTCATATATGGCATCTCAGGATGCCATAGTAGACGAAGAGACGCCTCTGAACAAATCACCATCTGCATTATATGACTCTCCGGAAGGAGCTGGTTTTCGCGATCCTCTCAGGCGAGAAGTCCACTCTGGGAGTGCAGAGACGGTTGGACAGGAGGGTGAAGAGTTTGATAATGTACCTAAGGCAAAGAGGACCCTGGGTAAGCCTCATATGTGTTCACCAGGCCTCCCGACTGATGGCTTGACTCACCCTGAAGGCTTGTACAGCGCAGCCTTCCTGATATTCAACCGGGTCATTGGGACAGGGTATGAGATCCTTTAAGGCTGCATGATCCACATTTGACACTGATCTTCAGAATTTATGCTACCTCAAGCAACATCCTACGCTCTTCCGGGAGCGTAGGCGTAGCGTTCATAATGTGGATTATTGGTGCTCTCATCGCAATGTGTGGTACCGCAGTTTACATGGAGCTCGGTACCGTAAGTCTCTTTCCTCTTCGAACGTGTCTTACAATCTCACAGCTCAAGAGGATCGTCTAGGGTCTGCCACGAAGCGGAGGCGAGAAGAACTATATTGAGTTCATCTACCGGCGCCCTCGATTCCTGGCGACGTGTACCTACACGCTCTATGGCCTCATTACGGTGAGCCCGGAACTGTTGTTCAAACGAGTTATCTATCTCAAGCGTATTTTCTAGGGAACTGCTGCTGCGAACAGCGTTGTATTCAGCGAATGTACGTTGTAAGCTAGTATCTGTGCTCATTCGCTGGCTCAAATTCGAGCAGACCTCCTTCATTCGCTCTCTGTGGAACCCACTTACCATCTCACGCGCTTCACCGCGTTTGGGTGCTTGACATTCATCGTATTCATGCATGGAACTTGGCTCGCTCCGTGGGGTCTCCGGCTGCAGAACGCACTCGGTGCTGGGAAGCTGCTTATTCTGTGCTCTATTGGCCTGATTGGCATTTTCTCATTGGCTGGGATACCTGGATTCGGGGTCAAAGATGGGTATGAAGTCCCAAACAACTTTACGTGGGCCACCTTCTGGGAAGGTTCGCGGGGGAAAGGAGCCAATGCCTTCGTCTCTGGGCTATATAACGTTATGTGGTACGGTCCCTTACTTCCCCTTGGGTGTGTCTAGATGCTCAATAATTGACGCAGGTCCTTCATTGGATACTCGAACGCCAACTATGCTCTTTCGGAGATCCGCGACCCAATTAAGACCATAAAGCGAGCAGCGCCTCTGGCGATGAGCGCCGTCACTGCCGTCTACCTTCTCATCAACGTTGCGTACTTCGCGGTAGTTTCCAAGAACGACATCCTGAACAGCAATCGGATTGTCGCGTAAGACCAGCCATTCTCCGGGTGACCGATAAACTGATACATTACAAAGAGCACTCTTCTTCCGCAACCTGTTCGGCCCAGCAACTGAGAAGGTGAGCGCTTTGACGGCAGTGATAGAGCTTATGGTTGATCATGATTCTATTACGCAGGTCCTGAGCGCGTTTATCGCTCTGTCGACTCTCGGAAACCTTCTGGCTGGGCAATTCTCTCAAGGCAGAGGTTCGTCTGTCCATCACACCGAAGGGTATTGGCTAAAGGCACCCAGTAATTCAAGAGCTTGGACGTGAAGGTGTCGTTCCTTTTGCGGCATTCTTTGCAAGCAACAAGCCTTTTGGGGCGCCACTGCCTGGTTTGTTCACTCAGTATGCTGTTTCGTGCGTCTTCCTTCTTCTGGTTCCGCCAGGGGATGCGTATCTCTTTCTCATCAGCCGTACGTCAACCTGGGTTCTCTGGTCGGGTCCCTACTGACATTATGTTAGTGTCGTCGTACTGCATGACGATCCTGAACACTCTTGTGGCACTTGGGCTATTCCTCCTCTACACCAAAGGCTTTCGTGACTGGGCCTGGAAGCCTCCCTTCCGCGCGCCTAGACCGCTCATCCTTGCCTTCTTTATCTCGAACATATTCCTTCTCATCGTCCCCTTCATTCCTCCTGTCCCGGGCTCAAAGACTTACCAGCAACTTCCATATTGGGTGAGCGCTCATTTGTGCTTAAGCGTCCAGTGGCGACGGGCTGACTGAAGAACCGTGTCCCGTGGTACAGGCACACCCAGTTGGAGGCTTTTGTGTTTCTCTCTTTGGGATGGCGTATTGGTATGTGTGGGCTGTGTGGCTTCCGAGGAAGAAGGGGTATCGCTTGGAAAGGGAGGTTGTGACGATGGAGGATGGGGTGACGAAGACTAGGTTCCGGAAGGTTCGTGTATCGTCGCCGAGTACGAGATCATGACGAGCCGTTGATCCTTGAGCTGTGGGGAAGCCTGTGGTGAGAGGAGAAGGCCGTACGTTCTCTGCATTGGGGTGAGAGTATCGGGCCTACTGGGCTTGTTTGCCTTTTCTCCTTCGTATAGGTCGGCGGCCGCTGGTGAGTCCACCGTGTCTCTGTATAACTCTATTCCAATTAGCGACGTGAACTTGCTGTTCTAGCCTGTGCTCTGCCGGATGACGGAGAGCTTTTGTTGCACTGCAGTTCGAGATCCGTCGAGCTGCTTTCCAATTGCACGACCTGTGCAGATCTAGGCGTTTCCTTTCATCCCTACTGGGTTGACGGATGTCAGCGGCGCATTCCAAGCTCTCTCAAGGCCCGCGAAAAGCTCCGGCAGCAAAGATTCGCCGGTAACCTCTTCTCGTGAGAGGACATTGCTACGTCTATTATCAGATTTATCATCGATACAAGCCTGCTCGTCCTCAGCGCTTTGACTCGTTTGAGGTAGGACCTCTAGCCACTGTTTCTAATGATATAGATCTAGTCAGACTAGTCTCCTAAGAGGCGCTGAAGTACTTCGACTTCCCTCGGGTGGACAGATCGCCTTATTTTTCGTATGGCTCTCACATGAGGAAATCGAGGCCGCGTTTTGCCGGGTGGCGTTCACGCGGACGGAGGAGACCCATCACATCACAAGGTTATCGCCGTCGGGTTTAGTACGTTACCTCGACCATGACATGCACGCCCATCATTCACAGCGTCTTTTCTCTTTGCTTCTGACCTCCATGACTGCCCTGGGTTGCTGGAAGGCCCATTCATAGCTGGTCCAGCACCTAGGAAGACACCTTTCGCTTGGCTCTCCTCATCCTGACCTTTTCCGAGCTCTCTATTGTTGTGTTCATCTGGAGTCGGCTGCGGACTCCACTTCTTGAGTCTGCATCCGAGCTTGTTTGCGTCGGACTTGCACTTTGCAGGCCCTCCGAGGCTCGGTGGGGGATTTCTGGTTGGCTTTTTGGGAAACCGGACTATGGATGATCTCTACGACCAGACGAAAGAGAGCATCCAGCGTCAAATGTGCGTTTCGAAGCGCGTTGGAAGTGGGGATTGAGAGTCGCTGACAACTTTGTTCTAGTCAAATCCACGGGTATTTGCACCTTCTCGCCGTTGGTAAGTCCTTATTCTACAGGAGGCTCGATAACGACGTTTCTGACGCCCTTACTTTCATTTCAGTGATACTGTTCTACGATCATGCCCTCACACTCAGTGAGTACTGTTCGGGGTAGGTCCGCCTAAACCAGACGGTTGACAATGCTCTACTTCACCTCTAGAACTCGAAATTGCACATCTCTGGACGCGACCGAAGACACCGAGCGCTCACTGGTTCTTCATCAACCGTTACTTCGCTTTCTTCACGAACATCTCAGTTCTGATTCTTGCAAACGTTACACTCGAACATGACGTAAAGCGCTTCTTCCTCATCATCCCTTGGCTGCGAGTACTGAACTTTATTCTTTCTAGGCGTTAGTATGACATTCTCCCGCGCTTCCAGCCAATCCTGACCATTGCGCTGCACCTCAGATGTCGACGTTACACCCTGTATCGTCAGATAATCCTTATTGTCAACCAGGTGCTCATCGGAGGTACATAAATCCCTGCCTCCTCCTCCTGAGGCCTTTTCTCTCATGCTTCCTCATCAGTCCTCCTGGGGCTTCGCGTTTATGCGTTGTACAACCGCTCCAAAGCTCATTTGGCTTATATACTTGGCAGCGGGATTGTCCTGGCTGGCATTGCATGCGTACGTCCACGCAGTGTCATGCTCGCATCCCTCGCTCTGACGCCGCCGCTTTAGTACGTGATGTTTGGTCAGAAAGGCAAGGTCGCTGAAGTGGCTGGATGCCACACCGGATTGTCCAAAAACACGTACGTCCTTTCAATTCAATGCCCCCATTGACATTCCTCAAACTGACCGCGACCCTTCGTAGCGCGTACCGTAAGCCTTTTCCTTCCGCCCTGTCTTCAGGACGAGCTGTATTGACGCCGTTTCCTCTGGAACCTCGCTCGCAACCTCAGGTCTCGCCGGAGCATGGGAAGCACTCTTTGTCTTTGACTCGATCCTCTTTGCCTTCACCCTATACAAGACCCTGAGGGAGAGGAGAGATCACAGGATAACAGGGATCAATATTAACTTGATCACCTTGATTCTTCGAGACGGTGAGCTATGTGTTGTATATGGCAAAGAATTGGTCTTGACGATTCGGTCAGGTTGCCTGTACTTTGCGTGAGTCTAAGACCCAATATCATCCAGGAGGTACGGCGCTTATTCCTCGCCACCTATCAGGTTGATGGCACTTTGCAATCTCGCGAACATCATGACGTTCTATGTGGGTACTGTCAGTTACACGCGTCAGGGAGCAATATGCTGATACTCTTCATACGTAGTTCTGCCCTGTAAGCATGGTAATTATCCCCGATCTCCTGCATCATCTTACAAGACGCATTCGTTTCCAGCCTTATCTTCGAGGAGGTCTTTCAACATTTGCGAGTTGGTAAGTCTAGCCTACAGCTATTGCACTCCTTCGGCTGTTTGGAATAACGACTCAACCTGCTCGTCACCTCAGTGTATCTGTGACGGCAATGTCCCGTATGATGCTCAACCTACATCAAACCGCCGACGAGGGTATCTACAGCACTCACAAAACGAACACGCACTTCGAATACACCGTCGGAGATACCACATATACGAACCGAGTCGAACTGGACACCATCTGGAGCGACGCCCGCCCAAGGCATCACGATGCCTACCTTGACGACCCCCCAGGGATTCCGTCTACAGCATTCGGGAGTTCTTCGAGTGGATCGGGTAGAAGGTACGATTCTCGGGAGATGAGCATTGAGAGGAGATTCAGATAGCGTTGGCCGTGTCTCAAGCGCATAGTATGGGGAGGTGCGATGCTTTCGCTTGGCGTCTTGGAGAAGAGGTGCTTCGCATACCGCTCGGTGCGGACGATCAATTCACGCTCAATTGTAATGTATGACTTATACTCATTTGGTTAGTTTACTACTATCATGTAATTATAGGGGCGACAAGGCCACTGCTGTAGCCGTAGGATATCCGTGATACTGGAATGGATTTGGACAATAAAGGCACATTTCTGATAGGCTTTAGGCGCTCGTACGTCAGATTCATTGCCTTCCGCTGTGTTGTTGCCTAACGATGTAATGATAGTCGTATCGCCCGACGCCCCGGACTTAACCTCATATGGCTGGGACCGCACCCGACGTTGTGCCCACTTCAATTGTTCACACTAGAGAACCGCTTGCGCGTCCACGCGGTTGTGGGACCAAGTGGGTCTCGTTAGCGGTCGAAAACAATAGGGTTACCTTTCTCTGGGGAACACAAAGGGCGGGGCCTATCCGATGGCCATACTAGAAATACGGTACCGAGGCGGGGGAACAGAACCGCACCTCACCTTTTCCCGCTACCGTTCCAGTTTCCTTTCCTCGAGTGCTTTGTTCGAGTTCAAATGGCTGGCCAATCCACTACTATTTTCGGAGCGCTGGGCGCTAGGC
>JANDKE010001633.1:0-13377 GCA_027627275.1 Coprinellus aureogranulatus | reverse complement strand
TGAGTGTATCTTGAATATCCTTGAGACCGCGTATCTCTTCGTGGAATCGGGCGTTCACTCTATAGAGGAGATAGGGTAGGGGCACTTCAAGGTGTGCCGCGAGGCCTTTCCCTGCATTCATACCACGTTCATTCAGCCGCATTCGCAAAGACCAAGAGAAGTGAACACTCACAGTCTGCACCCCCACTATCACTCGACCGTGACTTCTCAATCACCTTCCACAATATATCGGCTTTCTCCTGTGTCCATTCTATCTAGGATATTCTCTGGTTAGAAAGCCGTGCATGCGTCCCAGACCAGCAGTGATTTTGGCTACCTGAGGTGGGTCAGGAATGGGATTATCGGGTCGAGTGCCGGGAAGACGAACGACGACGCGAAGTTGAGGTGCAGACATTGGCGGCACTTGCGGAGGACCTGTTGGTAACTGTCGAGATGAAGGTGGTAATGAGGAGAGATGTGGATTCCGCCAATATGCTGACTAATCAGGGTCTCCTGCTTTCCACCACCATGTTCCGCCCAGGCGAAAGGTATTACCGCAAAGACGGTCCTCAGGATCCCAACGCGGTGACTAGGAACCTCTTTGATGACTACTGTATTGTTCTCGAATACTCCGTCGACACCCTGCACCAGGTATACGCGCCGACGCCTCCACCCACCTGTTTTTCGAGGAGCAGTTACGATCTCGTAGAAAAGACGACTACCTTCATCTTCGAAGATCGGCCTCTCATCGATCTAATTTCCTCTGGGGAGGTCAAAGGAAGAATGGATTGCATCAGTGGGGTCAAGAAGCGGGAAGCTCTGGCTGGTTGGCTGAGTCGTTACGAGCAACTGGAGGACACTCTGATAGGGATGTGGAACAAAGCAGTAGGCTTGAGGGAAGCAAACGGTATTGCCAACACTCCTTCATTCCGAGGCAATGTGGGCTCTTCACAAATACCTGCGACCAGACCAGCGGTGTTCAGGCACCATCAATTCCACAATGTATGCCACCAGCTGGTCAACTGCGAATTACTTCTGATTATGTGTAGCCCGCCCTCCACAAGGTCCTCTTCTTGAAGCTGAAATCGTCAGCCATCTGGTTGAACTCATTCACCCCCTCCTCGACTGCCTTTACCTGGTATACAACAAGGATATCTCATCACATAGACTGTTCCATGATGTCCCAACATATTTCGTCGCCAACCGGAATGGCAAGAATAACGCCAACATCACCCTAGAAGGTCGAAACCCCCGCTTCTTTGGCGAGATCAAGAACTGGGACGATTTCCCGACTCTATATAAGTGCCTCCAGCAGATGGATCTCGATAATTATGAAACATTTCAGGAAACAGAAGCACATGTCCTTATCAGGTACACCCCTGACAGCTTTGACCTGTATGCCCAGCATATGGCAACAAATGATGCTCTCTCCACCTCAGCTTCTCAAATGACAAACAGTGCAGCCACCACCACCACTGCTACATCCCATAGCACCCTTCAGGGAGAAATAGAGGACTTTCTGCAAAGTACGCTCCAGAATACTGGTCAGGAAGTGAGGCACTATGAGATTGCCCTCCAGGTGTGTTTTCTCACCAAAGCATCCTTCTCTGAAAGCTGACTGCCGCCTGGCTAGTTCATGTCATCCCTCTTGCAGCATGAGTGTGGCATTGCCACGGATCTATGCCACGGGGTTCTTGTAGGCCGCAGGGTCAAGGAAGATCAAGTTGCCTTCTCTTACTTCTCTCGCACTCATGGTCATCTTCCAGAGCTCTTCCTCTGGTTGCTTGATCAATTCCACCCAGACAAATCTCATCAACTGTTTGATACACTTCCCCCTCCCATCCCAGCTTCCAATAAGGGTGGACACCCACCTTCTCCATATGTGGGGCTTTCCTTGATCAAAGGTACTCAGGCTGCCAAGGGCACTATCTATAGCTTGATGAGCTTTCTCCCTCAGTGGCTCCGCCGTTACTACATTCCCTTTTCTTTGTGCTCCAAGGGCCATCAAATCCTCCTCTCACTTATAAGCACCAGGTGAGCATCCCATTTGTTCTCATAGTGCTTTCCACTGACTGAGAATGCCAAGCTGTTTTCTTTCAATAGAGCTTCGGGTCTGTTCTCGCTTTTCGCGTCAAGGCATAGTCCTTCAATCCAAGCACCCATCTCTCTACGTCAAGGTATACAATAGCCCTGAAGTATTCACAAGGGAGATTAATGCTCTCAGCTCCCTCTCCAAAGAAAGGGTGCCTACCCTCCTCGGGACAGGCACCACAGGTGGTGGACAGAAATTTGCAGTGATGACTGGGGTTGGTGAGGCATTTGATCGTGAGCTCACTGATGATGAAATGTCTGTCCATTCAAGCCTTTCCTTCATCGTTCTTCCTTTACTCACTTTTTTGATAGCCAGACATTCTACGACCAAGTCTTACACCCAATTTACCAGCGCTCGTACCACCATCATGACCTCTACCCTGGAAACATCACTCATGACGCCAGTGGAAAGTTCTACCTCATTGACTTTGGGGAAGCTGTGGCATCCGAGTCCTGCCAACACATTGACAACTGCCCTGATTTGCAGTGGTTGCGCCAGCATAATGTCCACCTGCCAACTGCTGAACTTGGATTCCAGTTTGATGGCCATCGAGTTCCCAAACGTCAATAGCAACCGGCTTTGAACCGGCTTGCTCCTATTCAGTATGCACTTAGGCACTGTGGGGACAGGATGATAAGATTAGATTAGATTGAGCAACATCACGTAGAGGCTAAGCGCTAAGTTCAAAGGGTATGGCGCATCGGAAATGGACTCCAGATTTTGCTTGACTTCTACCCCCTTGGATTTACTTCTTTAACTCTACAGCACATCCAGCAGGTAGCTGCGGGTTTTTACCCCATTCTAGCCTCATGAAGACGCTCGGGATCAGTAGAAGGATATTTTACTCTATTTCTACTTCTTTGCATCTACGTACTTGTTTAATTTATACAGCCTGACCAATACTCTCTCCACCAGACTCAGGCTTCTCCTGCTCACTTCGGAGGTCACTGGCACGCACCGAGGAGTCGATGCTCTGCGTAGAGGCAAGTTCTACATCTTCCGCTAGCGCTGTATGTCGGAATCTGAGTGTTTCTGTACATTCTCTTCTATCTCCTGGGTTGTAGCTCTTTGAGGGAGTCGTCGATGAGAAATCATTAGTCCAGGACCGTCCGGTTGTTACACGGAATATGATCATGGAAGGGGAGAGTTGCTGGGGAGGTCTCCGTTAGGACGACACGTACAGTAATAAAGCGGATCGACTCACTGTGAAAGCATAATATAGCGTATTTAACACATTTATCGTGATTCCTCTGGCCATACCATTTCCAGCATGGGTGACAACCAAAACATTCGCAATGACGCATCCAACGCCGAGGACCGTCAGAGGGACGGCTGATTCAATGATAATCGCAGTAGCGCCTGTGTAGATGCTCAAATCACGTTCAGGAAGGATCTCCTTCATCTGCCGCCGGGAATGGATCAGTTTATGGGCGATGAGAGTCGTCACAGTGATGTTGAAGAGCACGGAGATGCCGTAGAAAGTAGGTTGAGCCCAGACGCGAGATACGACAGGCCTCGAGTAGCCGTAAATACTGAAGATACCGAACCCTGAAAAGAGGAAGATCGGCGTCAACATTCGATAGGCGGGCAGAGCTATACTAAAAGCTCACCGACGGATGTCAGGTATATAAGCAGAGTAGACAACTTAACCCAAGCAGGGTCGGCGTAACGCAAGATGTGGCAGCGGTAGAGCTATGGACGTTTCGCTCAGCCGCGTCGCACCTGAGCAAGTCGGTGATGCGTACCAGAAGAGCGTCTCCAAGAAATATGACAACCCCACCCAAGACTGTCATGGCGAGGGTGAAGTCACCTTGGATATCGGCGTCCTCCAAGAGCAGGAATTCCGTTCCCGTTTGTGCTGCGAATTCTCGTCGAAATTGGATGTGCGTGTATAGGAACGTCGACACGGCAGCAAGCACAAATAACAGAACGTTGAGAAAAATGTAGGGGAGTCGTCTCCGACGCTCCGCCTTTGAGGTTTCGAGGTAGAAGGCCAAGCAGTAGATGCACATGAAGAATTGGATGCCTGCGCCATCACACATCAGCCCTGGTAGTGCGCGAGGAAGGGGCGGGGAGGTACGCACCAAGAACAAAGACTTGAGTGCTATCTACAAATCGCAAAGTTTTGGCTGCCACCGTGCCTAACGCATTTCGGTCTACCGCTCTGTTGCGCAGCGACATGGTTATCGAGTGCTGTAGAGCACCAAGGCGAGTTTGAGAGTCAGGCTTTTTAAATCCCTCAGCCTTCTACTTCCGCGTTCCCGAAGCTCTTATAGCTCCGGAATTAGCTTTCCACTCTCCACGGGCTGTCCGATACGGACAGCAATTTCGGGTTGGGTAGGGTGATGATTATCTTGTAGATCCCTTGGACATTGTCTTCTCCCGTTTACGATGACATAGTGCAATCTTCATCATGATGAAGCACGCCTTGGCTAGCGCTCAGTTGAAGATGTTACACCTGCCAGATGCGGTTTGCCCGTCACAAACGCCCGCCTTCTTATGCATCAGGGTGCCTTTACACTCACATTCCAGCGACCGGACATGGTCCCAACCTCATCTCCAACAAACTGCACCCGCGGTGCCTTGTTCAAAGGCCATTAGATGATCTCGCAGCTGAGGCCGACTAGCACAAAGTTTATCCAGGGTAACAAGGGGCGTCATGCGGAGGTTCGCAAGTTGCGTTTGGGTATAGCGTGCAAAGTTTCCGAGCATATGGAGGTACTCTGAGGTACTGCAGTGCAGGTTATGATAAATCTGCGCGACCAGTGGGGTAAGAATAGAAATGACGCGAGGTCTGGCCGTGCCTGGTTCTGGGAGTCCTTGGCCGATGCTATGCTTGTCGCTGGGAGCGGTCTGAGCTACGCCGACATGGCCCGCCGCCGTAGAGCTCGTATTTCATGGTGGTGGTACGGAAGAAAGGAGGTGAGCCGTGCTTGTCACGGTCGTGGGTAACGCGCCAGACGCGATGATGTCCGTGACAAACATGATCTCTGACTGCGACGGCCACCATCTCTAATCACAAAGCTCTCTACGCTGGTGAAGACATTTCTGCACGATGGCCAGCCAATCGAACCCACCCCGGCGGCCTACCAGCAGGTCTGTGTCCTCCCAATCTGGTGGGCGACCACCGTCAAGTGCAGGATCATCGCGTCCACCGTCCAGTCTCTCTGGGCCATCTCGCCCGTCATCTAGCGCTTCGATGAATAGACCGGTCTCTAGAGTATCACAGACTCGCCCTGCTTCCAGTATGACATATAGACCGCCCTCAGCAGGTCCCGGATATCGCCCTGCCTCGAGGATAAATAGGCCACCATCCAGGGCAGCCCAGAGGAATCGGTTGTTGCCCCTCTATCAGGCTCTCGTTAGTCAGGTCACTGGGCTGAAGAAGGGAGGGGACGAAGAAGACGAAGAAGGGGCTGAGGAGAAGGTTGTATCCCTCGTCGAGCATGTTGCGAAGCAGCTGGAAGCGACAACGATGAACAAGGCATCCGCAAGCCAAGACATGGCGACTATGGACGAGATCATAAGTGGGTCAGTTGCTTTCGTTACATCGAGATCGTCGGCTTATATATTCCTGTTCCCCTCTTCTGTTAAGTCACGCGTTGAAGGCAAGAGTGAATCTGCAGGACACATTGTCCAAGAGCTTGGAACATTGCTATAGCAAGCTGAAGAAGCATATCGACAACCAAGAGAGGGACTTAGATTCAGAGATCAAGGCGAACAAGCTCCCTGATCACCTTCAGCTACTGGTAAGTTTTCCATTGCACCCAATATCCCTGTCTTTCCCTCATCTTTTGCACAGGTCGCTCTATCTCAACCGCCCACTGCGTCTACTCTCGCATACGCTGAAGTGTACATGGAAAATGTCAAAAGCCCACCGCCAGGACCTCAGCCTCTCACCTGGGCTCAAATTCTGGCTGAGGAGCCATTCGAGGGCGACCATTGGGAAGGCATCCTCGATCCCATCGACGTAGACAACTGGGATAGCACACCCTCACTCTCACCATTGAACTCCGATGACTTGGCTTTGGATGACGAAGATTCTGATGACTCTTATTACATGAGGTCGGCTGGGAAGCCAAGAGGAGAGATCCAGCCATCTCCACCTCCGAAGCAGGAGGTTCTTCCTCATCCTCAGGAAGATGCCTCCTTGTTTGACGAACTGGAGGCGAGGCAGTACTGGAGGGAGGACTGGCAAACAGATGCGAATCTTGAGAGCGCATTTAATCTCGGTGACCCATCCACCTTGGGTCCGTCGCTAAGCCGGGTTGCTGCAAAGGCAAGAGAAGGCCGATCCCCACTGAGCGCAGTGGCATCGGAGGTAAGATTTGTTTTGTTTATTGGCAATACCTTTGACGATGGAGATTTCTTAGAAATATATTGATGAAGAAGATATGGTGCGTGAGGTCCTCATGGCCCTGCAAGGCCGGGAGAACATTGCCCTGGTGCAAACTGAGGCATCTTACAGAGTAAGCCTTACTACTGGCATCATATGGGATGTCTTCTGAGGTTTATCCCGCAGCCAGCACCGTCAGCACCACGTCTTATTCATCTGAGTCCAGACGCCCAAACCTCGATCCTCAACGCTTTCGCCAAGGTCGCGACAACAATCCACTCCCTCCGCTCCTTCTCCGAGGCAGTGTTCTCCCAATGCTGGTCTCGGTCATCCCAGCGGGATGCCTCTCCTTCGGGTTACTCCCCTCCGCGGTCAAATCCTTCGTTGACGAGAACCTCCGAAGCGTTCGCAGATGCGGTCGACCACGAAGTTCGACGATTTGATGCCTGGTGTGCATCGAGAGAAGAAGATATCTGCCGAGCATGTCAGGGACTCACCGAGCCCCTGGTTATAAGTCTACTCGAGACTCAGAACGCTCTGTCGGAGGAGTTTGGGGAAGCCTTCGAAGTTGTGCTGGAGATTGTGCGAAACGTTTTCCAGATCACGACACCCTCTGAAGAAGGCTCAACACCAGCTCTGGTTGTGCAGACGAAGCGCTCACCAGCAGCGCATGCTACCTCGCTCCTCGACATGCTCTTCTCCACCCTCGTAGAACATACCGAGCGCAGCATGCCTATCATATCCCAGATGCTCCTGCGCCTCTTCATTCGCACCGCGGAACCGATCTGGAGGATGGTGGGTGACTGGCTTCGAGACGGTATGCGCGTTACAGAGAGCGGGTATGGCGACCGTGGCCGCACGGAGAAGAAGTGCAATTTGGAAGAAGAGTTCTTCATCGAAAGTAGCGGAGTGGGCGTTGGGATGATGAGTATGGGTCTGCTGGATCCTGATTTCTGGAGAGAGGGGTACGGATTGCGAGAAACCTATGTCCGCGTTCCGGGCAAGAGTACGACCGCTGAGGTGAAGAAGACCCTTGTGCCAGAGTTCCTTCAGCACGTAGCTGAAAAGGTGTTGGAGACTGGGAAGGCGGTTGGGCTGGTGAGGGCGCTGGGCTTGCACCTGAGGACAGAGAGGAGCCTGGCAGACCTCCCCACTTTCACGGAAGTGATCTCCTCTGGTGTCGTCTCCGGGAGTGATGATGATAACAGAGAGAATGTCAACCTCTCCTCTTCATTCGGCGTCTCCGTGGACTCGCTATCGAGAGTTGTGTATGATCGGCTTTTGCCAATATGCGAAGCCACTGGGGATGAGTTGGTGAAGATCATTGTAGAGGACTGCGAGCTGTGGAAGCATGTGAANGCTATCGAGGATATGTTCTTGATGCGGAGGGGCGATGCATTAACGCACTTCATCGACCTTGTCTTCGCGAAGGTACATCTCTCTCTCTGCACCNAACNTATCAACAACATTGACTGTTTTGCAGATCGATGCAAATCTATCATGGGCCGACTTTCACTTCCTCAACTCGGCTTTCGCCGATGTTGTCCGAGCATCCCAGGCGGCTACTCCCAACTGGGAGTGGATCCAGCTTTCGCTCGTCCGCTTTTCTCATCGCAACCACCGCGATGCCGCCAAGTTCGTTCACAAGACCGTCAGAGCGTTTGACGGTCTCCAAATTGAATACGCCGTGCCCTTCCCTTTGACCTACATCTTTCGCCCNGATGTCATGCANCAATGCAGTGAAGTTTTTGTTCTGCTGATGCAGATACGGCGAGCGAAAGGCGTGTTGGAAAGAATACTTGTTAGGGGAGCCGGAGAAGNACTTGGGCAAANTTATCGCGAGGAGATGAAGATCTTTTATGCCATGAGGAGTCGCTTGAGCTGGTTTGTCAAGTGCGTGTTCCGCTTGCTTTACATTAAAGTTGTGCTGATGTGTATCGCGCTCTACTTCTGCAGCACGCTGCTAACTTTCCTGACCACGTATGTCGTACATGTGGAAATCCTNAAGTTNCACGAGAAGCTTGGGGCTGCCCGGTCTCTAGACGACATTATTCAGCTACATGATCAACAGTGAGTCGCACAGTCTTGTTCANCCTTCACCCATACCTTAACCTCCTTCTAGCATTGACCAACTCCGAAGTCGCTGTTTCCTCNCCACCAGCAACGAGGGCATTCACAAGGCCATTCTTTCTATCCTTGATATGTGTCTACATTTCAGCGGCATATTCACTTCGTACGCGGGCGATACGACGGCAACCCACGACGTATCGCGTCAATCCATAACGCTCAAGCATCGCAGTCGGCGGCTGAAGCGGCAACAGCGCAACGTTATTGGGTTTTCATCTGAAGCTGCCATCCCCCCAAGCGCGAGTTTCCGTGACTTGGATAGCTCGGACGAAGAATACGACGAGGGATAACGANTCTGTGGGTCCTCCGGAAACTTCCTTCTCAGTGCATGACGATGCTGGGTATGGNGGAGATTCGCTCGGGGCAATAGAGCAGATGAGCAAGGAATTGGATGGACTGGTGAGGTTTGTGAGAAGAGGAGTGGAGATTCTGTCTGGAGGAGGTGGTGAAGAGGCGGCGACCTTTGGGGTCTTGGCATTNGCTTTGGAAGACTGGGATTTGTAACACTTGCGTTATATCACTTCATCTGTATCGTCCCTTTGTANGACATGCANATTATCGCTANGCGATATGACGAGGGCGAACGGTCAGGGGTAAGATAACCTAATTGAGCAAACTGAGGGAAATTGATCGGAGCGGAACAGNCCTCCTTGCCTCCTGCCTCCAACACGCTCCCCTCTTCACCTCGTACATAGGCCTCGTTNACCCCTCGACACGCTAAAATCAAGGCTATAAGGCACCCTAGCCTACTATTCTGCATAACCAACAAAACTCACCATGTCCGGGGAATACGTTGACAGAAATGAAGCAAGAAAAAGCTACAGNCCTGCTGCTGGTGTATGTGGCCTCCCGACACTCTTATGTCCTTCGCGCAAGGCTGACTTAGTTCTCNATACGTGGAACTGGCGGAAATNGACTGAANTCAATCTTATTCCCTCAACAACTNTGAATACGATGCCTACCACAGACTATGTCAGAGGGCCTCAAACGTGCTCGCGAGCCATACCGCATCAAGAACGCCCTCGTTGGTCTCGGCCTTGGAGCTTTTGCAGTAGGAGTTTGGGCGTACTCCATTAGTGCAGTCAAGCAAGACGTCTTCGACGACATAGATGAAGAGGCTAGGGCTCTTGGAGCTGGGCAATCCTCTCCCGCGGCATCTGGATCTGCTACCAGACAGGCCTTGACCACAACCGTGGGGTCCACGTCGACANCCCCTGCTTTACCTTCAGCTGCGGGTATTGCACAGGGTGCTGCGAATCTTGTGCTCCCTGGGACCGTACCTCTACCCCCAGTGACGTCTGCGCCACCGCCAANGACTCCAGCACCAGGACCTGTACCAGCGAGGGGCGTTTTGGCTAGGGNAATTGATAAGAGGTGGCCCAGCTCGAAGGTCATCGATCCGGAGAGGCAAGACCTTTTTGTGGGGTGCACCGAGTGTCGATAATGTTGGGAAAATGGGTGTTTGGACGAAGCCATGATTGTGGAGGTGGGACTGTTCATGGAGACAAATGTTTCTATATATCTTGTGCGTTGGACTGCTGGATCAATGCTACTTCATTCACATCTCTTCGCTTTGAGACCCCTCCTTTTTTACTTTCTTTCTTTTTCTGTGTGTTTCCTTTGGCGCACTGCTTTGTTTTCCCTCACTGCACATGTGCGGTATCATCAACCTCGCTTTCGGTCCCCTCCGCTCACTATATCGTGCGAGACGGTGGTCGGGATCTCTGATTCATGGATTCCCTTGGTGAGTTCAAGAGCATGGATTACGTTGGTGTATATCCTCTGATTGTCTGAACCACAGACGCTTGACGCTGTTCTAGCTTTCTTTGGAAAGTGCTAAACGTCTGGTGTCCCAGTGGTGCCAACACATCCTTGGGGGCCGTGGCGTGTTCCAGGTGTCTCTACGTCTGGAAAGCCAGCTCAGGGCATGTACCAGCGGGGCCCACACCAATGATGGGGATTGTGGCGTCCATACACACACTGGCAGTCTCGCTCATGGGCGCTTAATCGAAGATATGATGGGCTCAGATGCCCACGTACAACTTGAATTGCCATCCCATGTGGTGTAATTCTGTTTTTAGCAGAACGCGTCTATACTGAAAAAGGAGGCGGCAATAATCTGTGACGCGCCGCTGAAGGACGAGGATCTGGTTTTACATGCACGAGGTGATAGGCTGAAGACAATAAGGGATGTGTGTAGGCTGTGTCCTTTCAATTTCCTTTCCGCACACTGATACATGTACTCTTCAGCTCGACCCCTTGGCACCCACTTACCCTGTAGCCCGAATGCATAGCCAGCACCAAAACGATGGTCACACCTGAATGAATGGGTACCGAAGGTGAACCCCATTCTTTTTTGTCAAGAGCGTTCCGCTAGATCCAGAAGTGAGCGCCCTGCTGCATGCGTTGCATTGCCGGAGGAAATGTCCAGAAGGGGACTGAGAACATCCCTGAGCGTTCCTTGACCGCCGGTGGGCGCTCCTGGGTCTTCCTCCATTCCCTCGCCCAAATGCTTTCCGGACGGCTTGGGTAAAGTCGCCATAGATCAGTCATAGAGTGCATTCCGTCCATGGAGGAGAGGAGAAGATTCACCTCTTCGCCAGAATGGAGTCAATAGGCGTGCACCATGTGTTTCTGCACGTTGTCAGCGTCTTGCTTACAATGGGCGGGATTTTCTCAAGATTCTCCGCGGATACAGTATTCGCCGATCATACCCACCCAGTAGGACGGCCCAAAAAGTTACTTCAAGTAACTTTGGCTGCTTGGCCCTTCTAGTATCGTCTGGGACGGCTCTGGATGTGTTGTATAATGGTGGGAAACCCGTAGCTAGTTCCACATAAGCAATTTGACCGGCCTGAATGTCGTATGTTTGCAACTACCGATTGGTTCTATGTCCGACTGCTAAGGGGCACTGGTGGGGTGTAAGAAAAGGAGATAGATCTGGGTGATGTCTCAGCCAATATAGATACACAGTGGGCTTAACAGGAAGGCCCTCTCCGCTCACAGTCGCCTCAAAGGAAGTGANNGATGCCCACAGGTCCTGACACCGTACCTCGACTTCGAACGAGATTTGATGGCAGGACTTACTTGTTTCCCCACGTTGNGATTTGCCGTGGTGATANCTTCGGAGGGGTTTGCCTTAAAATCNGACTTTGAAACTCGCTTGAACCAGCTTTTGACCTGCTTGAGATTACTTGCAGGTCCGGTCAGCTTACTTGAGCTTGCTTGTGTTTTCAGTTACGCCTCTGTCTGACCCTGTACCGCGTGTGAGCAAGCCTTCGGCTCAACCCATTCTACGTAAACTCTCCTTAACCAGGCCCAGCACGCGACCTTGCTAGAGTATGCGGTGCTTCAGTATTGACATCGGTCTCGCGCAATTCGTAAAAATCGACGCTTACAGAGCAGGTCGGGAAGGGAGACATCTTCCGGGCTCGAATGTGCTGCGCATATGTTAGTTGGCGTACCATTGGGCTCTAACAGCTCTCCGTAACTATACTTTACCATTGACGTTCGAAATTGCACTATCGCCAGGAAACCGGTATGCACATCTAGTCGTGTGCCTCAGCAATTGCGAATTTCAAAGCAGGGACCGTCTCCGATCATCGGTGGTGGGTATATTTATGTGGAGCTGCTCCTGTGGCGTCTCGAGCTTTGTATTTGAGGCCACTCCTCGGCTTGCGGTTGGTACGTCTCGCATTTTGCGGTCCTGAGAGAGAGGGAACGGTAGGCGTCCAGCGCTGAGAGATGAAATCGCTCTGAGAGGGATGATACAATCCTCTCACAGGTGATTGTTACCCCCAAGCTTGTAACGACTACCGTCTTCCGAAAGGGAGATAGTATCTGAGGGCCAAACGATGGCATGGGGAACACGTGAGGTACGTGATTGAGGTCGAGACGGGTACTCTAAGCAAATCTACGATAGCTGAAGACGCGTTAGTGTTTGTATCCAAGGGTATAGAAAGGACCACATACCTAAAAGCCTCTGTTTCACTGCACAGTGCGACTGTCACCTCTATGTCACCTGAGCCGAATCACTATTGCCTGTCAAGCCCGCTCATCCGCTTCAACTGTCCATTTCCATTGCAAGCGCTCCAAGCAGTTCGATGGCGGTCGCTTGGTCCCACTCCGGCTTCCAGGGCGAGGTGATTGAGCAAGGACGTGGTGCAAAGGTGACGAACTGGAATTGCTGTACGGCGGCGGCGCGATTTACTTGCCATCAAATTATTCCCACACTCATTTACTGCCCATCGACCATACCCTGCTCGCATTGCACGCTTCCCGGGACCTTACTACATGTATACGGATGATAGTCATACTGTACTTGCATAGTACAGTACCTGTAGCCTCCCCCTTTCCTCTGAACGTACCATAGTAGCTCAGCTGGCGGTCAAGTAGATTCAAGCAACCGACAAGCAACCGGAGCCGCTTGCTTGGCTTGCTTCCCAAGGGTGACATAAGCAACTTCAAGCTGCTTGAAGCAACTTTTAGGTGCACCACCCAGTAGCTGTATGACTGGGTATGATCCATGTTGGAGGTACGGATTTCTGCCGATGACCTACAGCGCGAAGCCGATGCACCCCGATGAGCTTCTATACCAGCGGAAGGGAGGTGCATCCCGTGTTGGGCGTTTATGAAGACCACCTGGTACCTTTCGGTGCTCGACTTCAATAGAAACATGCAGCAAAGCAAAGTGGAGCACAAGTGCAGGGCGCCGGGCGCTTCGGACGCTTGATTTGCAAGGGGCGGTCCCTATTCATAGTCTTCTCTCTATTTTCGACGCAGATCTGACCATAAAATTGAATTGGACGCATGGTAGTTTTGTTGGATATCACCTTCTCTTGAC
>JANDKE010001632.1:0-13386 GCA_027627275.1 Coprinellus aureogranulatus | reverse complement strand
AGATTGCCGGTTAAGCGAGGTGCACGTGCGGCGCGTTAATAGGGGCTTACGCCCTTTTTCGTCTCTACGATGTGCTGTTAGACTGCACGCAACCCGAATTCTTCTCTGGTCGAGCGCTCATTTGCGGGTAAATGTTGGCTATCGGAGTATGGACAGCCAGCCAGGTGGCACATGCCCAGTGTATCCCTCTCGACCTCGGAGGCTGCAACATTGCTGACTCGTATACGTCCCAATACCCCGTCACCACCTTCTTCTCCAAGTTGTTCGATAGGATGAGCCCCGGGGTGGCGGAAGCTGCGTCAAGTTTATCGTGCTAATTCGCGGCTCTAATCTTTCCTAAGGGGGACGAACGCTCAATTCAGATCTGCCTTCCATTTTGGTTGTCAGATCAGTCACTCTTGAGAAAGAGGTGTGACGAGTTGAAGAGGCCTCTATGGAAAGCGACAGGAAGACTACTACGCTTGTTGGAGAATGAAATGAACGCGAGTATACTCAAGATGGTCTGCAAATAAGCCCAAGGTTCGTCAGATGACTGCCATAAATAAGCGCCCAAAACCGAGGATGTGATGGAATGTGGAGACCATGTGTTCTCGTGTCACCGTCACCTTTGATGTCGAGCGTTCGAAGTCCGATTGGTGTCCTCTTCCCTCCGCCCACTCATGTCCACGACCTTCTTCGAGAGTGCTCGTCGCACTAGAATCGGACGCTTGAGCGTATCCATATCCCAAACCTTCGTTCATGTCGTGAACATCAATCAGAGTCCTAGCGAGCAATCGCCCCTCCAACGTACGTCAGACATACTCTTATCGAGATCCACCATATGGGAGGCTGAATTGAACCGACCCTCCGCATAGGGTTGTCGGATAGCATTGCATTAAACGCCATCCACACTGCCGAAGCGCGCTCGGGCGCACCAAGATGCTATCCTAGAACGAGGGTAGCCGTTCAGAGCGACATCTTCAGTTGGATCAAGAGCGACGATGACACTCCCAGCGCGAAGCAAATTCTCTGGCTAACAGGTCCTGCTGGTGCTGGTAAGTCGGCGATAGCTGGAACGCTCGCCGAGCGATGTAAGGAAGAGGGCTTGCTGGCGGCTGGCTTCTTTTTCTCCGTCCTCTCAGGGTCTCCGTCGTCACACTCCAAGAAACACTTGATTCCAACGTTGGCATATCAGCTCATCCAGAACGGCGTCTCAGAGGACCTGAAAGGAGAAATCCTCGCCGCCATACAAAATAAACCCACTATCTTCAATGAACGGGTAGAAGATCAGCTCGAGTACCTCATCCTCCATCCCCTTCGCACAGTCGGCCCTCGTTCACCAGCACGTCGGCGCAAAGTAATCATCATTGACGGCTTCGACGAGTGTGAAGCAAGTCCCCGAGATCAGTTGGAACCGGAGGCAGGCAACCAGTGGCTCAAAGAGAGGGCTCAGCGCGAGGTCCTCATCGCTCTGTTCGACGCCGTTGAAGATCCAGCGTTCCCCTTTCGCATCATCATCGCCAGTAGGCCCGAATCCGCCATCCAGGATATCTTCAAGAATAACAGTGCGCGTACAAAAAAGATCTTTCTCGACGAAAAGTACAACCCCGACGTTGATATTGCCCACTTCGTAGCAGGGAAACTCGGCGAGATTCGCAGCAGATTCAAACTTCCGGGGAGCTGGCCTCTGAACGGGGATCAAGTGGTTCGCGCGATGGTTCGAAACGCCTCAGGGCAGTTCGTCTATGCTGCTGTTGCCATGAACTACATGGAGCAGTCCGGAGGAGACCCGCAGACGAAACTCAATCGCATTTTACGGGGAAATTCTGGGAAGCACAGTGCAGCCGAGAGGCCATTCCACCGACTGGATGAGCTATACACATGCATCCTCCGCACCAGCCCTCGACCCCTGGACGCCGTCAAGTGGATTCACGCTATTCTCGAATTGCACTCAGAAAGCGGCGAGAGCATAGCGATGGTGAGGGCTTTTCTCGAGTCCAAGCCAGGAGAGATGGAACACTTGTTGGGAAATCTTTCCTCATTGCTTCGCACTTCGGGCACATTTCGCGTTTTCCACAAGTCGTTGCTGGACTACCTAGGTTCGAAGAAGCGGAGCGGAGAGGCGGGACTGTACGTCGACACCAAGACTACACTGGAGTTTCTGCGAGGGAGATGGTACACTTTGTTGAAGAGTGGGTCTTCATTCGCAGCCTGAGAAGCTCCTCTTTAACGATAAATGACCGTTGCTGCATAGACAAGGGGCCTCAAGCCATCTTAGTAGATGAAGACCGCGAACAATTCCTTCAACACTATGTAGGTCCCCTCACTATGCGGTATTTCCTGCCTTCGGACGAAGGTCGAGGTTATGATCCAGGGGATATCAAATGGTGGTCGGAAGTCGCCTCCTCTAGGCAGCTCCCCCAGCGGGACAATAGGTTTGACCGGATACACGACATCGTTCACGAGACGGTGAGCTGTTGTTCCTGATTTACGCGGTCAATTCTGGTCAATTCCACTGACGCCTTCACCCACATCAGTGCCGCTGGTTTCGCTGTCATCCGCATTGCAAGATCTGGAGAACGACGCTCCGCAATGCTCGCTTGGGATACGAGGGTTTTAGGCTGCCCAACGGATTTTACTTCTTTAGTCTGCTACTCTCCCCGCTGAAGGGATATACTTGAACCCGTCTATCAACTGCTCGTCTCATTCGCTGTTATTTAAATGGACTTCCAACTCCCATGATGTAGCATAGAACGTTTTCATATATTACTCGGCTACGTAAGGTCGACAAAGAGAAGCATAGGCCACTCAATGAAGGAGAACATAACTATGCAAAGGCTGTCATACCCAGTCAAAGGGGACGGGCACTCATCTCAGGATTTGAGAGGAGCAGCGGTAGTGCTACATATTAGCTAAAGTGGAATAGAGTACCATACTATAACGATAAAGATAGGCAAGTTGGCTCGGGCTCCGCCTCGGGTCACTAGGAGAATGCCGGACCGAGAACAATGGGAGTTCGAGTGAGGTGGACCATGGTCCAAGTAGAGAAGGCAAGCATATGCGAATGAACTCAGGGCATATCGATAATGGAGGGCGTATTACCTTCAAGACTCCTGCCTGTTCTCCTTGGTTCTCTTGGCGTCCTTGGAATCGCCACGCAGCATTTGGTGGAATGTAGGTGTACGCAAGTTCGACCTCCACACCCTACAGTCGGAGTTGCACATGTACCAAGGGCACTGCAACGGTATGGTAAGCAGCCGGAAATGTAGATCGTGCCGAGAATGGGCGTACCGACTCATGCACCATCTCATGCACCCGCTCCACCTTGAACCGATGCTGCCTCTTCGTTAGTAGGTCGAAACAAATGTCGGTCCACCAAACAACGTCAGCCCGGGTGTAATTCTCTCCATCGCCAGGGAGGTAGAAGTACCGCATGCTGAAAGATTCAACAAAATAGCTGAAGAAGAAACGTCGCTCAGATGCTTCCATAGAGATCTGTGGTCCTCGATCTGCAACGCCAAATTGGTAGGTCAGGCTAAGGGGGAAGTAAGCGGAGTGCATAGACGTACTCTTCAGAATCTTGTACCAACGGTCCTGCAGAAACTTCGAGACCATTTTAGGGTCCACATAGAGGTTACCGCATCGTTTCCGAGAGGCCAAGAAGTCCATCAGCGATTTGTGGAAGAACCGGAACGAGGAGCCATCTTCGCTGAACCCAGCCAATGAAGACAAGTTCTGCAGGAGGTACTCCGCCTCGCCAGGACGCGACTCCAACAAAGCTCTAACCATAGAAAGACTATCGTTGTTCTCCGAGTGCAGCTCGAGAATGGCGTGGAGCCAGGTAACCGCCTTGATGGGTTCCGGGCTGGTGTTGACGATCTGCATGTACAGCTGGTCGAGTTGAGAGAGAGGGCACTTCGGTCCCTGGTGGCCATCCCATGCGAGAACGCGGTCGAGTAGGTCCTGGGGATGCGCAGAACTGCTTTCGATGAAGCGCATGGCAGTCGAGGCGTAGACGAATTGACCTGATGCGCTCCGGATGAGCTTTGCCAAGACAGGCTCGGCAGGCCAGCTTTTGGGTAAGCCAAACCGTGCGCGCACCCTTGCGAACTTGTCGTTGAGGAACTTCCTGATGTCGGCGTCGGCGTTGTACTTCTCATCTAGGAAGAGTTTCCGGACTATCCCAGCAGGGATAGCGGAGAAGATGGCACGGATGGGGGGCTCAGGCCTGCTGATGACGACGATACGGAAGGGGAAGGCGGGGTCCTTGACAGCGGTGACAAGGATGGAGATAATGTCCTCGTACACCTCATCCTTGAGTCCATCGCTGGAGAGAGACTCTGATGATCGATTGAGGTGAGTCCAGTCATCGCTCTTGCTAGTGAGCGAAACCTTCGAAGCGTTGCTGGAGTCGCCGCAGCATTCGTCTATACCGTCGATGATAAAGGACTTGGGCCACGTCGCTGGATCTGAGCGACCCTGAACTTTCCGCAGTGGCTCCAAGATTAAATCCTCGAGCTGGGTCTCCAGCGAACTCTCGAAGATCATCGGATCGTTGTCGATGGCAGCGAGGACCTCATCCTTGAAGCCGACGATGCTGTCGTGCTTCATGAGCTGGAACACGAGAGAAGTGACCAACCCCTTCTTCGAACGTAGAGCCGGTATGTCGGAGGTGGCTGAGAAGAAGAAGCTCCCCGCTAGCGCCCCCATGGTATCGCACCGATCAGCCACGGTCCCTGCGATAGAGGTCTTCCCCGTTCCAGCGGGACCCAAGAGCCAGAGCATCTGCTCGGGTTCTTCGTCTCCATGATTCATCCAAGTTACAACCTCCTTCTGAACTGCCTTCCTCGTCTTCGGATGGCACTTGCTCGCATCACCGCGCTCAGCGGAATCGTGCGCAGCACCCGCCACGACGTGTTCCAAGAGTCCTAAAGAGGCCGTACACGAGCGTCAGTCCTGTGTTCATAGCCGATGACACAGGGATACGTACGATCCCAAGCCGTTTTACTGGACCTTGGACTCGGTTGATGATAGTGGATAGTTTGCCGTAGGTATCCGATATTGATATCGTTGCTGAAGGGAGGAGCAGGGCGAGGGGGCTCTTCACCTGGCTGCGGACTACTGCCGGCAGTACGCTTGCGCTTGAATACCCTAGGTGCGGAGGGCGACGGCTGGGCTGATTGGTTTTCATCACTCGGCGCCGGACTGTCGCTACGAAAGGGAAATGGGTATTGAGATTGGGGTCGGTGGTGAGAGTGCTGGTGCGACGGGCAGGCGTGTGACGGTGCTGGTGGGAGCTCGGGTGCGTATTCGGGAGCGTCGTAGTCTGCGACACGTTGCGATCAGATAGCGTTCCCAACTCCCATCGATTATGCGAGAGGTTGAGTACCCACATATGCTTTCGCGAAAGCTATCCTCGCACTGCCGGGGACGACTGGGGTCAGCGCTGGGATCGTCGCTGAGGACTGGAACGCCCAAGACGTTCGTGACGCTGTTGTCGCTGTAGGCCCCATGAACAGAGGCGAAAGAGGCCGCATTGATGTGGACATCGCGCACAGGTCCCAGCCCAAGCATCATACCAGCCATGAAGACCCTGAGCGACAAAGGTAGAGAGACGAGTGGCTGGAAAAGGCTGTGGGGAGAAGGGACCGGGGTGATAAGCTTCAGGCCGGGATCCTGGGGTATAAGTCCCAAGCGGAACTGTGATCAGCGCATGGCGGGGGTGTGCTCAATCATGAGGTCTCTACGGGCGCTTATCGACGTCATTCATATCCGATATGAACTGTCTCTTGCGGGGTCTCAACTGGGACAAATGCGAAGCTGGTCTATTGTTCCGAAGGCTTTCCGAGAACCCTTAGCCCTCAACGACCCCTACCCCTCGCGATCGGCACGCTCTTTATCGTACCAAACTCTGCGCGTCCACCTGCGCCTTCGGGAAACGCTTCCTCCTCCAGCAGTATATGGTGCGGGCCGAGGGCCGAGCCACGCATCATTCGTATATACCCAACCATCTAAACAAAACGACATTAAATCCTGAAACGATGTCGTCAAGAGACACGCACCTTCATCTGCACCGACCCCACTCCAAGCGCCCATAAGATCCTTCCTCCAATCCTCAGTTTCCACGAATGACCAGCCAGGGGCGAGCGAGAACGTCAGGTTACTGCTAAGTAAAGCGGTCAGGAGGTGTGCTCAGCGTCAAATCACATTAATTTTCCGCACCTGACTTCCCCTTGCACGTCGAGGCTGCCTCCACTTCCGCCTACTCCGATACCACTCCANCCGTCTCGACCCCTCGTCCACGGACCTCGCTCTCCGGGTCGCAGGTTTGCTTTGCTCCACCCACTCGTNCCAGTGGTGGAATGAATGCTGGTGGGGAGTCCATCCAAGCCGGGCTGCGGTGACGTGGGCTCGCCTCCCAAACGCTCGTTTTCCCAAAGCTCGACCTCCCTCATCTCCGAGTTCCAGCANTTGTCAGTGAGGCGGTCGTCGTCNATAATGCTCTGGATCACCGTAGAAACCGGGGGCAAGGGGGTACTTTCGTCCTTNATGAAGCGTCTGAAGACCCTGTATTCGCGCAGACGTGTTTGTANGTGAACCAGGAATTTGGGAAGCGCCGCAANGATGTACGGGAACGTCCGAATGATCCACGGGTGCGTTAATACAAAGGGCAGCANACCGCCAAACAGGAAAACTTGGCGAATGGGGAACGTCGGCAGGCTAATGGTGAATGCCAGGANGGGAAANGTNACAGCAAGTAGGGCNAGGATATGAGGTGTGTACGGTGAGATGGGACGTGTTTGAGGCGGAGATTGTGAACCTGGATCCCTGAAGTGCGCAGGGGAGAGGACGAGGTGGTAGACGTGCGGCTCAATAGCGGCAGAGGCGTCAGAACTGCACGGCTATCAGCGGAAACCCCGTTGAAATACGTGAAACACTTACTANGCACCCATGAGATTTTGNATAGCTTGAATGTTGGCTTGCCATGGAACCGAGCCTTCGGCGGGTTGCGTAGGNAGCTCACTAGCCGTCGCACTTGTCGCAACTCCGTTTTTGGCTGCTGCAGGGTAGGGGTATGTTCCCAAAATNATCCCAATTAGGACGGCATGAGGGAGTAGCAGGACCATCTTCGGGAAATAGCACAGGAATGTGTAGACCGCCATCCACGTCCCTGTGACCCTCCAGCCCTTCTTCCACAATACTATCTCCTCTATCCGATCTTGCAGCCAAAACACGGGGCCGACCTTCGCGACGAAACGTCTGAAGTTGTTGGACATAATTGGGAGAGACAGTGGGTCTTTCGTAGAAAGGAGCGTGTACTTTTCCGGATACAAGCTCTGGCGNGGATTCGCCAAGGATAGGGATNAGGTTGGCGTATCTGATCCATTGTCATCTGGTGGTGTAGAGGGNATTCCGCCAGGAATCGCAGAAGACAATAGCAACTGCGGAATGAAGGACATAGTTGGAGACGTCAACGAGCNGGTGGAGAACGAGGAGAGGGAGGGTTGCCGACCATGACTTGTAGACGTCGGAGGCGACGGGTTTGGGAGTGATGTAGAGACCNTGGGCGCTACGCGAAGGTCTGACGAGGTAGAAGACTTCTTTTTCGGGCTCGTCGTAGTCCTAGGCGAGCCACGAAGACGTGTTGCACAAGGAGGCACATCCACGTAGTCTAATGCAGCCATAGCCTGNGACATGNTCAAGCGCTGGCTTCGCTGAATCCAATGAATTCTNAAATCCCGGAGAGNCTACNAACTGCCTAAATGAACTGGNTTGTGNGTTTCTACCACNTATACACTCACCTCAAAGTTAAGTTTCNACNCGCTGGCCGTGGTNCCTTCAAACCACCTTCAATCCCTTCGACGAGNGTTGCAGACAAANCCTNCGCAGGCATGTGAATACCACGGCCAAGTACCNAGCGANATNCGACACTGCTNGACTTCACGACTTACNGGTGNATTTNNATATAATNTCCCCAGCCCCTTAGACGAGCGCCGGGTAGAATCNANCGCCTCAGCGCTGTGAAGNTTCGTCGTTCGGGTCAAGAGCAACGTCGTGGACGCCGGCATCACTCATCGCAGTGGGCGTCGGCGTCAATTGCCGCGACCCTAACCCGAGCCGGACCTCCGCATGAGCGTTGAAGGTTCAAATATTCGGATTTCTACGTATAGTTTGCGGCTTGGATGTACATAGATCAAATAGTTTGCGAGGTAAAGAAGGGGCGGTAATTTGTGCAGCTTTCACCCTCATTTCCAGATCCACACGCACTGCGACGCAACCAGTTCGCGCCGCTTTGGAATGGCAGAACCGTGTCATGACGGCTTTTGAAGCATCTGGAGTATGATAGCCAACCGTAAGCATTCCCAGCCCCTTCGAAGCGCTTCTCTTCATAACGGTGTACTGGTGCTCTCTCTCCGACCTGAACTTGATCTAGTCGTCTGAAAGATTGAGTTGAGCTCAACCCCGACTCCCGAGGGTGATCAGGGAAGATGTATTGGAGCGGATGGAACACCTCGGCAATGGGACAATGAACCTTCGATAGCGTTTCTAGCTGTGCAGGCAGCATTGGGGTTACAATGAATTCTTGCAATCCAAATTCGAGTGATGTGAAGTTGGAACATCGGCCGTAAGATGTGTGAGGTCTCCAACGCTGCGTGGATTCGCAGGAAAAGGTCAACAGACGCTCAGGCTGGGACAAGGGCAACCGACCGTTTGAAGGCCGGGTTGAGGGCTTAAAGCCCAGCTAACGCCTTGCTCAACCAAGCAACTATCCACTGGTGGAACAGACACTTTTTGTTGCGATGAGGCTCGGCGAGGTCAATTTTACCCCAAAGGCAGGACTTTGGGAGAACTGCTCTGTACCAGGATCTGTCAGTGAGACACACTCCCAACAGTTTGCTCTGAGTCGGGACCGTGTATCCAGGCAAAACAGAGAATTCTAAGATGTTGCCTTAGAATTTCCAGTGGAAGGTGCTGAGCCTGGTAAACATCGCGTTAGAGAGCTAATCCATGGTAGAGTCATAGCTGCCGTCCCCCCTTTTGTCGAGAACATGGTGGTGGAACAAGGAAGAGCAGTGTTTCCTCGAGTTTTGTTTGTATTCGTCTGTTTTGATTCCGCGCCTTTGACACTGATTGGCGACTGACGCACTCTTGTTCCTGACCGCCGTCTCCAAGCATCTCCATCACCAGCGCACTTGGATTCGAACGCCAGGGTTGGTAGATGTTATTCAAAACGTAGCTCTCCAGTACTTGACAGCACGGGAATCCCCACAGTAAGCATTTTCAGCGTAGCGAAACGTTTTCGTCTAACTAATGGCGGTGGGATGCAGATCATAATGTAAACACCAAAGAACTGCAGATGATGTCAGGTAGAAGAGGAGGATCTACGACTGCGCCATCCAAGTAGTCGTGCATTATTTAATGCACGTCGGATTGTCCTATAAGTTACCCACAAAGCGGCCAAGAACTGACCAAGGACGCCCTCCACGTCAGTCAACCTTCTTTAAGCGCCCAAGTCGCCAGGACACTTTGCAACTGTTTAGCATCGGTCCGCAGTCGAGCTCACCAGTGGAAAGACCTTCCCGAATTTACTGGACCTGGCTGTAGCGTTCATCCCAGACACTATTGACGGCGGGATGCGCTCAATCCCAGGCTTTACGTCTACCCCTCCCTTCAACCGCTGGTTGAAGGATGCAGTAGGGCTATGGTTCGCTGAGTGAGTTCTTCTGCCTTCGTCTGAAACAGGAGGATGCCTAACAACGCTCACGGCTCAGTCGCAGTGTCGCTGCGGTGGGTATCGAGATCGAGCCGCGCGTTCGCGTTCGGCTTCGCGTTCTCCCCTGTACACTCCAGGGATGCGACGTTCATTCGCTACCTCCAAACCTGTCTGGTCATGCGCACCCACAAACCGGCTTTTTAACCCCTAGTCAGCATGCTCGCAATTCATACTATCGGCCAATCAACTCCCCATGGCGACGGAGCTGCGTTGTGAAGCGTCTTGGACGCACCTCTTGGCCGTTTCATTGGCTCCGCACCTTGCTGAACCACCGAAGTGTTCGGCGCACTCGAGTCGGAACACCAGCTACAGCAGCGTCAACTCAACGTGCTGATACGAGGATTCATGTCAGCTCCGGAGGCATTCGTATACTGCCAGTGGGCAGTGCATTCGACAATGGCGTCACTCTTTCTTGCCATCTACCTACGTTTAACACTTCCGTTCGAGCGTTCTAGGCTTCGGCATTGTGGATTTCTGCTGTCTGATCATTCCAGATGGACTCCTCGCACCAGAAATTACGGCCAGTCCGAGCGAATGGTCAAACCCTCCATGCGGAGAAAGAGGGCCTTGGAGGCGGGGAAAGAGAGGTCCTCCGTAGTCGATTCGGACGGGCAGACCTGGTGGTAGCCTCGATGTACGAGTGGAAATTAGGTGCGGAGTGGATCTAATATGAGATATACATCAGCTCCCCTGGCCACAACTTAGACGGAACAGTGCGTTTGCGCTTGCGCCGGGATGGTTTTGTAGAAAAAATTGGTTGGAGGAAGGACATAACGGGTTGGAGGCGGAGTCGGAGCTGGTGAGGTGCGTGTTGGTAATTGAAAGAAGTTTCAGTCGTATTGACTTCTTGAATAGATGGGTGGGTGGACACTAGCGACGCCTGGCTTGAACCACGACCCTCTCCTAACGCACCGGGCGGAAAGACACCTGAGAGGCAGAAGTGGTTGGGGAGAGAATGCGATATCGACGACGAGTGTGCTGGGGTAGAAGGTAATCACACGGAACTTGTGATACCAGTAACCTGGCCCCACAGCAGGGATGCTTTTCAAGCTCAGAAGTGGCAGTAGGATGACGAAATCTTGATGATAGGCGCCCTACTATAGTAATGTGCCTCGCGCGTACCACGCACGCGCACGCTATATGCTCAAAATAGGCTGCTGCAGGCTATATGACGGGGATGATAAACGCGGTCGTCAAGGCTCCCCTTTCATCCCCACTAATTGACTCTGATCGTCTGCCCCGCCCTCGACGTAGCCCGGGCTGGCCATGTCGGTCGAGGGGCCGCCAACCCCCAGCGTGACTATCAACGTTAACGGCAACTACTTGGACTATAGCGTGACAAACGTCAGCAATATCTCGGTGGGGACAGATAATGATCGCCAGTCGTTGGCCCCGTCGTTCCAGAACGAATTTTGTGAGTGGCGCCGTCCTGCCATACCGTGGGCTTGGTAGCTATCTGGTCGCTGACTCGGTAGCCTGGTCACAGATTATAGACCCCACCCTGATACTCTTCGGCCTCCGACGCCTGCAGTATCGTGCCACGCATGCGGACAACCACAACAAGGCGTGCCCTTCCCGACTCCGGGCGATCCGCCAGATCGTGAAGAACGCGCTTCACTGAGCTCGCACAAGCGAAAGCGTACCAGTGGGAGCAGTCAATCCATGAGGCCCAAAGCCCATCTCGGCAATAGTTCCTTCGATCGTATGTATTATGATTACTCTTTTTGCCCTCCCCGCGAACAGGGCCACTGACGTTGAATCGTTTCTCGGGCAGAACTGCTAAAACATGTCGCTGGTGGTGCTACCCATGATTCTGCTGAACGAGATCATGTGGCGAAATGCCACCGCAGCACCAGGAAGACCGTACGGCAGGAAATCCACGCGTGGGGTCTTGGACGAGACGGGAAGGATAAAGCCAAAAAGGTGCTCTGGCTTACCGGGCCCGCCGGGACGGGCAAGACTTCCATAGCGAAGACCATCGCCGGGAAGTTTAGAAAGGAGGGGTTGCTGGCGGCTGAATTCTTCTTCTCAGGTCTTTCCGAAGACCATGCCCTGTGCAGCAAGGATTCATTGATCTCAACGCTAGCATATCAACTTCTCCGGCAAGGCAGAATCCCTGGGCTGAAGGAGGAAGTTCTGCTTGCCATCGACAACGATCCACACGTGTTCGATAAGTCTTTAGCCGCCCAGCTCGAAAGTCTAATCTTGGCTCCACTACGAAGGGTCCATCAGCCCTCAAAACCCTACCCACCTACCTGGCCGAGCCTTATCCTCGTCGATGGTGTGGACGAATGTCGGGCGAAACCTGGCAGGCAGTCAGCGCAGCTCAATCATCAGGGAGAAGGATTGCGGGCCCCTGCGCAACGTAACCCCGACCCGACCAACGAGGATGTCTACGAGGAGATAATCTCGACCCTTATTCAAGCTGTGGAAGATCCTGCCTTACCCTTCCGCCTCATCATCGTCAGCAGGCCTGAGCCTACCATCCGCAACGCCCTCAGCAGCAAACGGGACATCGTCCACGAAATCTTCCTTGGCGACAGGTACAAGCCCGACGCCGACATCGCTCTCTACCTCGATGACAAGTTTGCGCAGCTCCGCAGGCGGTATGGCATCCCTCGGAGGTGGCCGAGCGAGGATGATGTGAAGAAGCTCATACGCAACGCATCAGGGCAGTTCGTCTATGCGACGACGGTCATGCGAGTTCTGGAAAGTGGAATCAAACATCCGAACGAACAGCTTCGAATGATCTTGGCTTGGGACGACAAGGACCAACCAGGCGAATGCCCTCTCGCCCCACTCGATGACCTCTACACGCGCATCATACATGCAAGCCCGGACCCACGCGTCGCAGTGAAATGGCTACATGCGATCCTGGAGCTTCAGACGGAGAATAATGAAAGTCAGACCACCGTGAAGGCGTTCCTGGAGTCTCAACCCGGCGAGACAGAATTCCTTCTGGGCAATTTATCATCTCTGCTTTGCATTCGTCGCAATGGGTCCCCTTTACGTGTTTTCCACAAGTCATTGTTGGACTTTCTGGGGTCGCCGAGGCGCAGTGGAAGTGGAAACCTCTATGTGAGCCCCCAAGAGGTTTCTGATTTTCTACACCGCCGTTGGTATGACGTCTTACAAAGTGAGTGACTTTCTTCTGAACGGTCTTTCGGCATGGTTCACCATATTCTATCCTGTAGACAGAGGTCCCCAGGTCCCACTCGAAGCTTCCGAGCGGCGGATCTTCCTCAGCCACTATGTCGAATCCTTTACCATGCGATACTTCTACCTTCCAGGCAAGGGGGCGCACTACACTCCAGCGGATGTATTGTGGTGGACGAAGAAATGCTGTGACCTTACCTTGAGTCGTCATCATCGGGTGCGAGTTGAGAGCGTGTATGAGATCGTACACGAGGCGGTAAGTCGTTCCTTTCCCAGCCTCAGAACAAAAGCTCAGCGGCGTGGATCCTCTAGTGCGCAGGCCCTTGGTTCATGTGTGAATCAGATTGCAGCGTATGGAGGAGGAACCTCCGGACCCCACCCTATTCCGGGATGTTGTCACCTAACGATATGTAAGCGTAAGTAACTTGGGAAAGGAGAACGAATTGGCTGCGTATTTATAATTATTTACTTGGTAC
>JANDKE010001631.1:2606-13392 GCA_027627275.1 Coprinellus aureogranulatus | reverse complement strand
GGACGAGTTGTGGACCTCTGCAAGCCCATCCAGCGCAAGTACGAAACCGCGGTTTCCGTCATATTGGGTCGCAACATCGACGCTATCGTCGTGGACGAAGAGAAGACAGCTATCGACTGCATAGAGTATATGCGTAATCAGCGTGCGGGACAGGCGACCTTTATACCTCTCGATACCATCCAAGCTAAGCCGGTCAATGACAAGTTCCGCTCGTTCGCGAAGGGAGCAAGGTTGGCCGTGGACGTGGTGCAGTATGAGCCCGCAATTGAGAGGGCGATCCACCATGCGTGCGGGAACGCACTCGTGTGCGATACTATGGACGTTGCGAGGTATGTGTGTTATGAGAAGGGTCAAGAGGTCAAAGGTCGGTCTGCATGTGCGCGTATAGGTGCCCGCGACTGACAATCTGTGCTGCTAATTCTTAGCCGTCACTCTGGAGGGCACTATCATCCACAAGAGTGGTTTGATCACTGGTGGAAAGAGCACACATAATAACAGCAAGAAGTGGGACGATAATGACATCCAAGGTGAGCAAACTAGCCGAGCGCCCAGTTGTCTGTGTGGCTCATTCCTCTGCTTCAGGTCTTATGCGTGCCCGAGACAGCTTACAGGCTCAAAGGCTGGAGCTTGCAAAGCAGAAACCGAAAGCGAAATCCGACGAGAACATCATCTCCGAGATCTCGAGGTTAGAAGCCACCATCACCGTAGCCCGCGACGACCTGGTACGTCCCCTTTATCATTACTTGCTCTTGATGTCATACTCACGAAAGACGCATTAGACTGCCTGCAAACTCCGCATCACCGGTCTGAAAGAGGAGCTAAAGCATGTCGACAAGGAGCTCAAGACCCTTGCTCCTCAACTCAAGAAGGCTGCTAATACCCACGCTGGCCTTCAGTCCCAAATCGAAGGCCTTAAGAAAACTATCAATGCTTCTGAGGATGCCATCTTTAAGCAGTTCTGCAGAAAAATTGGCGTCTCTAACATTCGTGAGTACGAGGAAAGGCAAATGAAGATCGCGCAGGAGGAAAGTCAAGCGAGGTTGCGCTACGACACGCAAATCGCGCGTTTGACGCACCAGTGGGTTGCCTAGTTGCATAATCTCCTTTGTGTATTTGCTGACAGAGTGGCAGGTGTGACTTCGAGGAAGAGGGTCTCCGTACGATCGCGGAACGGTCGGTCAAGCTACGCGCTATCATCGACGCCGAAACGGCGAACCTGCAGAAGTATGAGGAGCAGAAGGAAGCGAAGCAGGCTGAGATCGATAGCAGCCTTCAGCTCATCGAGGGCCTCAAGGAAGAACTCACCACGCTGCAGGGTGTCTTGGAGGAGAAGACCAAGGCAGTGGAGCAGGTGAAGAAGACGACGTCGAAGGCGGCGAAGGTCCTGGATCAGGCACTGAAGGAGATTGCTATTGCCAACGATGAAATTGAGAAGTTGGCCTTGGATAGGTCGTCGATCTACAGGAAGTGTAGGCTGGAAGAGATAAAGCTGCCTTTGAAGGAGGGTAACCTGAAGAATGTTCCTATGGAAGAGGTGCGTCCACTCACCGGAATCCCCGCTTGCTCTCCACTCACCGGTCCGGTATCCCTTTCTTGTTTCAGAACCTGCGCGAAGAAGTCACTATGGACGTCGACGAAGATGAGGATTCGACGCAGAGGCCCAAGGCTGTGGCGGACTACGGTATCGAGGTGGACTTCGACTCCATTGACCCAGATGAACGAGAGGAAGACCCCGCAGAAGCCATTGCACGGTACGACAAAGAGATCGCCAATATCAACTCCGAGATCGAGAGAATGGCCCCGAACATGAAGGCTATGGAACGGTATGTCTCGATCATCGATTGACAGTTTGTGCTGCGGGTCTTTTGCTGATATATTCTCCCCAATGCTTTTGCCGCTGCGTAGGTTGGATGACGTTGAGGCGAAGCTGGCGCAGACTGAGAAGGAGGCTGAAAAGGCCCGGAAAGACTCTAAAGAAGCCAGGGACCGGTTTAACGACGTCAAGCGGAGAAGGTAAGTGTTTTCTTGGGCCGGCTGATGCCTATGCTGAAACCGCACTGCGCGCTGTCCTAGATGTGAAATGTTCAACAAGGCGTATAACCACATCTCAGATCGTATCGATCAAGTATACAAAGACTTGACCAAGGGTAAGGCTGCACCAATGGGTGGTGTCGCCTATCTGAGTTTGGAAGACAACGAGGTGTGTACCTCCTGAGTCCTCACTCAACGGTAGGCGTGCAGCTAACGGATTCTTCGCTAGGAACCGTACAATGGAGGTATCAAGTACCATGCAATGCCCCCCATGAAGCGATTCCGAGATATGGAACAACTGTCTGGCGGTGAAAAGACTGTGGCTGCTCTGGCGCTTCTCTTCGCCATTCACAGTTACCAGCCTGCACCCTTCTTCGTTCTCGACGAGGTCGACGCAGCACTCGATAATACCAATGTCGCTAAGGTGGCGAACTACATCCGGACACATGCCTCAGACACCTTCCAGTTCGTCGTCATCAGCTTGAAGAACTCGTTATACGAGCGAGGTAACTCGCTCGTCGGCATCTACCGCGATCAAGATGTAAATAGCTCGAGGACGCTAACGCTTGACGTACGTTCGTTTTTCACATTCCACAAGCACTAAAGTCACACAATACTTACTCTCTGGTCGACAGCTGACTCAATACGACGACTAGACTGTGTGCATCGCCCCTTCTGTCTGCTGCATCTCCTTGTTCTGCTGTCGCNCCGTTTGTACCATAACTTATGTTGTACTGATTTCCGATACCCTCGCTTTGATCTGTAAATCTTTTTTGCTCCTTTCTCCGTTTACCCACCCGCCCACAGGGTTGACANTTTCTTAACCATTGTAGGGTGTGCCCCGCTTGAGCCGGGACGAAAGGAGTGCTAGCGCATTATGTCACGAGCACACATTGTACTATTTCATCCCGGCGATGCCTACACACCTGACGGGGATGGCANTCTAGTAGACANGCCAGAGAAACACACAAACACAACCCCTCGACTTCCCAGTCGAGAGTGGCGTTTCTTTTTGTTTGTGTCTTGGATTTGAACGTAAAATCGTCTGTTACAGGTTGACAGACAGCTCTCCCTTACATGCTAGGTCCTCGCCCGCAGCAGACGCACACTTTTCCTGAACAACCAAACGGCCTTGCTAGGAACCATCCCGCATGCCCAAANGGCNTGCTAGAAACACGCTCTCGCCCACAAGCGCTGGCGGTGATGGGAGCATTGACTGATAGGCGCCCGCCTTACTGACCGCTGATATCGTCCTCGCTTCCCTCCCATTTTGTCATAACGAAGCCAGAAAAGAAGGCTGAATTGGTAAGAAAACTAAACGAATGTGGAGGCCGCAGAAGCGGTGGAATGAGTACAGACTATACAATACTTGTNGAAAGCTTCGAATCCNACGGCTCAGTGGANACATGTAGGAAGACCCCAGCACGAAACCNAAACTCTAGAAAGCGTAGTAGAAGCACCCGGTGAAGGTACACCGGGATAGAAAGTAGTATTCGAAAACCTGCCGTTCGGAANGCAAGCTCCGATAGATGCGAAAGAGTCCANATGTGAATGAAGTAAAGTACAGTATGGTAGGNAGGGTATGTATAAACAACATGGGAAGCGGCGGATAGCTGTATGGTAGATGCGAGAAGTTCCATTCAAATAAGAATAAAAAGGCGAGGAACTGATGCGAGAAAGATAGCAGATGCCAGTGGTTTATGTATTGAATAAATTAATGGTCTGGGTTCGAAAGCTGCTCAGCGACATCCGCTGCGTCTTGGTCGATGCCAAAGGTGAAGCGTCTGTCGTGGGGGTACATGGGATGNGAGGTGGTGGTGGAGAGCTCTATTTCGGGTGAGTTGTGTGNGGTGCCAACCCCNATGCTGAGATCATGGTGCGAAGGTAGTGAGGGAGGGACGGGGAAATCGGAAAGATTGGACATGCGAGAGCCTAANGTCGAGGTTGTCATGTAGCTGCTTCTCGTCGCATCNGTGACAGGCGAAAGGAGAGTGCTTTGATGTCTCTCNAACAGAGACTGAGGAATGGGTAAATGTTGGGGGTCCTCAGATAGGAACCCAGTGTAGGACCTCCTTTGAGCAGCGGTTTCTGCNGGTGGAGTGGACACAGACTCGACGATACCAACACGCATTNGGGCTACAGGGGTCGTCAGNGCTCTNNTCTNTCNCTGGAATANAGATACATACCTGTGTCGTCTTCATCTTCGACTGTCCTCTCCACGAACGATGAGTTGCTGGAATGTACATCTTCGGGAATAGTGAAGGAAGGTTTGAAGACCTCTGCTGCTTCCTGCTCTTCCTCATTCTCNTCCGGCATGGGTGAAGTGGTCCTCGGCGTCCCTTCAAANACNAATTGCATACTCGTCTCNGTCGGNCTTCGCATAAGGCTGGGNGGTCGTCTGATNGAACCACTNGAACGAGAGTACTGACTGTCCGTCCTCTCCCTCTCCATCTGCTGGAACTCTTCGCTAAGCTNCCTCGCCAAACCNGTCAACCCACTNTTNGTTCGCCTTGAACGNATCGCCATATCCCCAGTTAAAACGCCGGAACTGGATGANGTGAATGCNTGGTCCTCCANCGAAGGTCTGACCGGATTTGGCTTGTAAAATAAGTCGCGGAAGCTATCGAGATCNTGNGGGCTTCCCAGGCTNTGAGGTGAATCGGGGGATGGNGTNCCGGACGTAAGAGCAGGNGAAGGGGTCATCGGGNTCANAACAGGNTGGACGGGACGATCCGTACCACNAGTTGCAAGGGGAGAAGGGCGGGGAGGTTGAGAGATGTCCGCAGAACGCCCACGGTGATGGGCGTAGATCGGCTGGCTTGCATCATACCGCACGGGTTCACGATGTGGCCTGTTCACCTCGGTGGGTTTGGGCGTAAACCTCTGCATGCCCATGGGAGACACGCTNGGGACGTGTTCACTCGTGCCGAGGCCACTGTCACGGCTGTCTCGGTTTGTGTACTCCANAGCCTCNCCCACTCCCACAACAGACGTTCTATCACCGGCAGGGGCTTCAGTAGTAAAGAATGGAGAGTAGCGTCGAAGGTCAGANGGGAGAATCTCACGGACCACTCCGGGAGAGAGCTGCGCCCACATCTTGTGTGGCGGGTCAACGCTGTCACTGCGCACCTGGGCAATGAACCCAGGACCATCGTCTGGGTCNGCAGCGACGGAGTAAGGGTGCGCGTATGGGTGGGACGACATGAAAGCNATGGGAGCAGGCGCAGAGGAGAATGNCATGNGCTGGTTCTGGTCCACAGGGCGCGCAACGCTCGACACCAACCCCGCTTGAGCGTAGGGATGCATTGGCATCCGGATTGTTTCACGATCCAGCACCTCATCGACGAGGGGAGGGGTTGAGATGGCGATCCCCATCCTGATGTCGCTCGCGCCAGAAGGCGTTGGTGAAACTCGATCGGCGGCTGCATTGCCATAAGGATGGTCGATGGGCTGTACGATAGCGGCCGGTGCCTCCATGACCCTAGTCTCATCGCGCCTCAGCGCCCCTTCAAGGCCAGCAAGCTTGTCATCCTGCTCCGCATGTGTAGCAACCGCTGGAGAAACGTTCTTGCCCGATTTCGCCACCGAGTTAGCCCAGGAGTCGTTCTTCGAATGCCCCNNAGAGTGCGTTTGATGATGNNTTTGACTTTGGATATTGCGAGTTGGACTGGGGATGTTGGGACGACCGGTCCGACTGAAGATAGCGCGCCTGTCACCTTGCTGAACGAGACAGTGTGAGAACGCGCTGGTAGGACAGGCGTGAGGTCTTGGCTTCCTAAGCATGCACGTGCGGCGAGATAGTCAAAACTTGTTTGCGTGCGATGCCCGCCTTGCCGTCCTTTCTGGGTAAGGGACTTGGATCGCGTCCTTGACAGTGTTCGGGCCCGTGTGTTTCCGATGGATGAGCTAGCCTGCTGCTTCCACTTCCTTCGCTCCCTCTCCAGCTCTTGGCCCTCTTCAATGACCCTATCATAAACAGTGAGTAGGAAACAGATATGTAGGGCTTGGTCACTTACTGTTCCAAAGAAAGGACCGGTCTAAGGAGGGCCAGATCGTCCTGGGCGAAACTCTTCGGTCGAGGTGGTCGGTCATCATTCGCGGTGGGTCGAGAAGTGGGTGGCGCAGGAGGCGGTTGACGTTTGCTGGGTGTTGCTAAGTCAACCAATGAACGCGAATGTGCAAGAACCCGCGACGTAAGAGCAGGCTCGGGAACGGCAGTGGCGGTTGAATTGGGCGCAAAATTGTCTGCTCGGGGCGTCGTGGGGGGACTGATGATGGGTTGACCTTCTAGGAGCTCTTCCTTGATCCTGAGACGTGGGCGAGGGAAAAGAATCGCGTCGCACCAGTTCCGGGCTGTGAGCCATCTGTCGGTTGATTTTGAAGGTTCAAGTCTGGGTGGGGAGCGTAGGTTGGGTGTGGAAGACGCGTTTTTGACTTGTCTCAGTGCGTGGCTGTCGAAGGGGGTTGGTTTCTCGGTTGTGTGTTCCGCGGTAGAAGCAAAGGCCAGCCGTGGTGGGTCACGGGCAGAGTGCGGGGGATCTTGTAATGAAGGACCGGTCTCTTTACGAGGGAAGGTGAAGGCGTAGGGATGGATGGAATGTGATGAGAAGGTCTCTTGCTGAGAAACTGTTGATCCCGAGTTGGGACGGGGCGCCGCTCGAGGGTTCAAGCCAAATTGTGGATGTTCCGGAGAGACTTCTGGAACCGGACCTTTCAACAACGTTGCGTAGTAGCTGTTGTAATAATCATCTTCCTCCACGTTTGTCGAAGCAACGGGTACGCTGGGTTTAGACGCGAGGAGCTTCCGGGGAGAGTCGCTTTGGGATTCCGAAGATGAGCTGGAGGTAGGTCCCAAGCGCATGGCGACTCTCTGAACGGTCGCCCTGGGTCTTGAGCTTTGGAGGGCGAGGCTTTTTGAGTGCCGTTGTTTTTGGGAGTGGCGGTGAAGCTTTTCCGGTTAGANGAGTTGAAGCTGAAGATGCTTCCCAAACTGATGCGACTAGAAGGAATCGGNTCCCTCATGGATGCATGGGGTATTGGAGATTCGCCCACACCACCACTAGGGTCGAGCGTGATGTACGAGGGTACCGGTGGCCGTGTATTGGAGCGTTGACGAAGAAAGCCGCTTCCGTTCAGGGGATCGACGCCAGAAGACGCTGAACGCCCCGAAGCTAAGGAGGTAGATCGGTTTCGCGTACTTCTCCTTCCACCATCTGNTGGCTTGATATTNCCGGAGCCTGCGTACTGACTGTTCTCCCCAAACCTCTTCCGGAGTTCCTCTACCCCTAAAGAATCGTCCAGTTCATCGTCTCCGTCCTCGATAGGGTCCCCCCAACTATCACGGGCCCTGGTGCGCTGTGTGGATGGACGTGGTGGCTCGTATGGTCCGTTGTATGGAATGTACCATGGGTCCTCGTCCTGGGGATCTTTCTTGGTGCNTTGAGACCGCGAAAGCTTGAGTCCGAGTCCCAATCCCATGGGACCAGCTTTCTACAACTGGGTCGATGCTGGCCNAACACACTGTTCCAAAACTTGGTTGGTGAGGTGGCAGGGGGAGAAAAAGTTCGCGACATACGCCACCGATGAGTCCTCGTCACTGGTCGGGAAATTTGGAGCAGATACTAAGCTATTGATGGAGGTGTTCAGGACCGCGTCTCTGGTCTAAGACTTGTTTTACTCACCAGAAGCCTCTTNCTAGTCCTTCCACTTCAAACCAAGCAGGTTTCACNGGGTATTCTGGCGTCGAGGTCGCCGTTCGCCACCAACAGCTGGCAGCTGATGGGTCAGGGCATATACGCTCAGGATGAAGCTGTGACAATTGACGCTCCCACACGGTATGATGATGGCCCTGTTGTTTTACCTCCTTCCCACGAGCCGCCCCCACGAGGTTCGCAACTCCAGATTTGTCTCTTACACTCATGTACCTCGAAGTCGGGGGTTGGTGCATNCCGCAGGGGCCACCCAGTACGAACNCAGGGGTNTTCTACTGCTCTATGGACTATGAATCCAGGACGCCGAGCTTCACCGACTATCGCCGCGACTGACAGCACTGCAACAAATGCCCAGGCTCCTAGGGAAGTCTTCTCTTGACTGGAATCAGCATNTGAGGGGTCCCAGCTCNGTCTACTAGCTTGGTTACTGTGTATCTGTTACAAGCCTTGCAACATCACGATGGCGTCCATTGTTGCCCTCAGCACATTCAATGACGATANNNATCGGGAACAGTGTCGGTGCGACGANGAAGCAGTTGGTATGATATCATGATGTGTGTCTTGCNANCCTTATCGAGGNACCANCCCTTCTTCTACTTCTANGGCAGGAATGGGCTAAGGGCTTCAGCGGAGGNTTGCNCCTGCGTCAGCAATCGGCTNCAACTCTCGAGCGCTGCATTTACCGCTGGACTCGGCGCATCCTGACACGCCGACATCGCCAGGCTTGACGNAGCAATGNCGTCNTGTTATGGTTTAGCGACNAGTTTNNNCGGGATNGCGTTCGTCTGCTCTCGAAGATCTTTTGNCGAACAGTTGTCGATCGGAGGCTGCGCTCATCTCGGTGCGATGATCCAATTCTCCGAAACTTCGCCACCTTGACGAGGTGCAGCCGTTATTCTTGGCTCCGTCACTCACTCTGGTATTCCCGACTTGTTCATGCCGATCCTTCTCTTCGAGCCATTTTCAGCACCTTCGCGGAATAATTCGTGGTCTCCGTATTGCTATGACATCAACTCAGGGACGTTGGNGTCGGGTCCGTTCCGATCTCAGGTTGTGGNNTGCCCATTGCTCAATCCCCGCCTCATCTGCGCACTGCTGTCTTCGATGCTCCTCGCACTACCCTTGGCCCACTGCATGCCCGCGGTGATCACTCGGTCTGCGTGTGTTTCCCGCTCCATTCGCCTCTTCCGTTGTCACTCGAGGANTGCGAGAATTCCGGGAGTCAGGCTGCCCGTATGCCCGACANCTGCCGCTACGAGGGGGTCCCGCTGATCCCCTTCTCACGTTTACCAGCAATGGACATGCGATGGAGGTGGGCTTTGCCTCGATCGATGTNCGAACATCCGCGGGATTGACCTCAGTTGTCCGCCTCCGCCACCGGGTTCGGAATCACCCAGAAGCAATTCCTCTGTTTGACCTTAATCGATGGCTCCGTTCCCCGCTTTTCNTGTTCTTCTNTTCATNACAGACTTTCTCTGGCACGCCGGATGGAAGCGGGGAGGTGANGATATCTCAGTATGACTCCCGCGAGGCCATAGTTGGATCGAGTATGGCTGCGGTACTATGATCATGAATGCTTCGANTTCTTCATCCTCCGGTGGCGATCGANAGGTCTTAGTGACTGTTGCATTTCTGGCGCTAATCACGCAACCCTCCGACNTGCTTCTCTTNTCTTGGGTNACTATTTCCCCGACATTTCGTCGCGTATGAACTGCAATCCACGGTTGGTAGGTTNCCCGACGCCTCGGGTTCTCGAAAATANGTGCTCCAGCCATTTCCTACCCGCGTGTGCGTGTTTTATCAGNGAGGCTATACACCGACAGTGCCTTGCTATGCCTCGCGAACCCCATTACANGGGATCAATTGGTACCCGCGAAGACTNCANCATTTCATTTCATTTCACGGCCACAACGANGTGCAAGTGCGATAATCCGATCGAACCTNCCTTCCCCTACTTCTGGGCCTGGGGTGAAGGGCAACTTAGCCATCGGCGTTCGAAATTCATGTCTTGGGGNGNTCAGNGTTTCATCCCCAGCTTCTCCGCAGCGGCATGCTTTTGGCTTTTGGAGGGGAATGCATCATTGGGGGATGCCTAAGTTTGACGATTTCTGGTGTTCAGACATANCAGGAGCGGATCTAACGGGGTGAACGAAGATGGNTATTCTTGTACGTGGATACGCCTCNCCTTTGTGGCGTGCCGTCAAGNTTTAGCGCTCNNGTCCAACTTCGCACTATCTACACCTCTGAGATATGTCCCTCCCNTCTTNAAGGGCTGGGTCCCTCTTTGAACCGAAAAGCGGAGAGGCAAGTCTCGGTNGTGACTGTTTNCGTTCATATGNTTTAAANACCGATTTGACAGCGGGCTTTTCCAGCGCAATCCTATCANGAACGGNGAGTNTTGGANANAAAAGGTTNTGGGACGTAAATGAAGCANTTTGGGGCGGGAAAAGGCTNTCTCCGAGANNNCTATGGAATGACGCCNAGAAGCAAGCGATTGTGAGCTTGATAAGACGGCNTTTGCGGCAGCCACCTTGCAGTGCGCCAAGGCGCTAAAGCGTAGGGCTCCTGATTATAATGCCCGCGTGAAAGTGGAGTTCAGTAGCTTGTACACACTGCCAGTGAGGCAATCNATGGGGCTCACCGACGACCCCGAGCTTGAGCGATATAGCTATCAAGTCATATTTCGCAACCCTTTATCTCGAATAATTCAGTTCAGGTAAGATTCTAACCGCTANCCGGTGNGTGAGTGGCGGGTATCCCGTGCGCGTGATGATTTCCCCCAGCGGTATGNTGCGGCGAATTGAACTGCCTGGAGGTNTGCCGCAGGAAGGGCTTCANGGTACCGGATTGGTTGCATCATGTAACGTAAANTTCCTTGTATTCTGAAAATGGGNATCNTCCGNGTTATCACGGGAGNNGAGCGCCCTGGNGCGATCCCGAAGGCTAAAAGTCAATACNGTCTGGTNTANTCGGGACNCAGCATTCCATTCAATGNGNGAGAGNCTCTAGANNTNNAGANCTAGACCNTTCTTATCTTACTTCTG
>JANDKE010001630.1:0-13392 GCA_027627275.1 Coprinellus aureogranulatus | reverse complement strand
CGCATGGCTTCCATCATGGCGTTCTGTCGAAAAACGATAATTCTCCACGGTGAGCGTTGCTTGACATGGCGGTCCTGGGGGGACCCCTTTGCTTCGCCAACTAATGAGGGTCTCGAGCTATATGGAGCCTATGCTTGCGAGCGCTAGAGGAGCGAAAGGTGACATCTTCGTGAACCTGATCCTATTTGAGGGATATATACATCCTCCGAGAGAACATGGCGTCGGCTGTTCCTCAACCGAAAATAGTTAGGAACACCCAAAGTTCTGCTAGAGGGGTTCCTTTCTGTATCAGCATGATGACACAAGCGCTGTGCACAGGGCAGGAGTCCGGACTTAGGGATTCCCGGTCGAAAACGCCACTGCGATATGTGTGGCTTGAAAACGTGGGTGTGAAGCAGACAGAGATCAGGCGAAAAACGACGGTGACGTTGGATAAAACCCATACCTAAACCGTCAGTTCGGGAGATGGCATGCGCGTACCACCGTGAGCTAATCGAGAAGCAGAAACGGTCGAGATGACCATCGCCTCATCCTAACAAGCGCCCAAAGTGTGGCGCCATCGAGGTAGCTCATCTGACATCGGGAACGAGGCCGCAGTGGGCGCTGAACCTGACAACAATTAAGCCTGAATGCAGCGTGGATGACTCCCTTGCGCCAACAAATCCCTTGCTGATCGTTGAGCAGCAAGACGACATGCGCTACCAAGTATACGGCACGCCCGGATTTCAGAGAGAAAACTTGCATTCCAGAGTCGGTAGTCTGCCCTTTGCCATCGCCCTGTCATCGTGGTGAGAGTTGAGAGCAGGGAGACGGCAAAAGCCGACAGGCAGACTGTGTGAAAATTTTGGTCCATCAAACCTTAATTTGATAGGACCAAATCGCCGCCCTCCTCAACACCGTCGCCATCGCCATCCTCAAGACTCCGATATGGGTGAGTATGCCCCTGCTCGCCGTCGGCGTCGTGCTCATGGTTTTTGCCAGGTATCTCTCGCTCCTCACGGCACAAGCGCTCGGAGACTGGTGCGCAACGCGCCCACTACCGCAAGAAGCGAAAGTTCGAGCTCGGTCGTCAGCCCGCTTCCACCAAGCTCGGTGCCAAGCGTGTCCACACCGTCCGTGTCCGTGGTGGAAACCTCAAGTACCGTGCTCTCCGTCTCGATACCGGAAACTTCGCATGGGGCTCTGAGAACATCACCCGCAAGACGAGGTTGATTGGTGTCGTATGTCCTTTTTGCAGGCATAAACCTGTCTCCCGATCTGAGCGAAGGAATCCAGGTCTACAACGCATCCAACAACGAGCTTGTCCGAACCAACACTCTCGTCAAGGGTTGCATTGTTCAGATCGATGCTACCCCCTTCAGGCAGTGGTATGAGGCTCACGTACGCAAATCATAAACTTCCTTTCGACGGCAGCATCTGATTACTTTGCTGCAATACAGTACGCCCAACCCGTCACCAAAAAGGGCAAGTCCACCATCGAGGCTGGTGAGGAGAAGAAGCTCTCCAACCACGCCCAGCGCCACTTGGACGAGAAGAAGAAGGATGCCAAGATCGACGAGGCTCTCCAGACCCAGTTCGCTGCTGGCCGTCTCTACGCTGCCATCTCCAGCCGACCTGGCCAGTCTGGACGTGCCGACGGCTACATCCTTGAGGGCAAGGAGCTTGAGGTGAGTTGGTGCNATGATGTGCGACATCCCGTCGTCTNANACCACATTTCCAGTTCTACGTCAGGAAGCTCAGGTCCGACAAGAAGAAGCACGCTGGTCACGCTTAAAAGATCGCCATGTCCTTTTTCTGTGTCCTTGCAATACGATCATGCTTTCCTTCTTGAAAAGCACNCANTACTCTGAGANCATCGTCGAGCCCGAAGGGGGGTCGATATCCACNAGGGAGTCATCCATCGCCCATGTATGTCTACGCCATTCCTATGACTCNCTNTGTTCCACTACCACGAATGAAAAAAACTTGATATGGCAAAGGCATCGTCATTGTCCGTGGTAGAATACATTACATNGGATGAAAGCGTATGATAAGCAAGTANAGCNNGCANAGCAAGGAGCAGCATATCATGCAAGTNACCGGTTTCCTCTCTTCCGTTTCTTCAGTTCGCGGGGGTCGACGGCTCGTTGGCANACGGGACATCTTCCAGAAACATCGGTTAACCATGGNTCGAGACAGGTTTGCTAGGANGGGTTCAGNANAAAAAGCAGTCTGAGGAGGGCATCCACTCACATGGAAGACATGGCCGCATGCAAGTAATCGAAGAGGCTGNGCACCCTCGCCTGCATCTGTCAATTTGAGCTCCCTCTCCGCTTCGGCTACGCCACTCGACGTTGTAAGTGGACTCCCGCTTGCTTCTCCACCTGTACCTGATGCAGGTGCAGCACCAGCCAGACCAGACTCNTGNCCNGCCNTNCGCTTCGGCTCTTCGAAATCCATAAGACAGATCGCACAGGCTGCGCGATTGCCTTCNAGAATNACGAACGGGTAGTCACTCTTCTCAAAATGCCCCTCCCANGTCTCCTGNGCCTCGCCAGCGCTGGGCGANGATGTCCCNCCTGCGGCNATACTGCCGTCTTTCTCCTCTTTGGACGACACTTTCCGTTTGAAGAANCTGAAGCGGTTGTTNCNACCTTTCTTGGGCGTGGGTGATGGNACGGCGGCAGGGGNGCTGAAGACTGGCGGCGGTGGCGGCGGGTAGTCGTGCTNTTGACTCTCGTTCTCGGAGTGTGGATTGGCGTTGGTATNGCTNTTATCTGCTTCCTTGTCCTTGNTTGGGGGAGGTGGGATATACATAACTAGNGGTATGCGGTCGACGAGTGANTTGGAGAGCTTGCCAATGTCTGGCTTGATTATACCTGGGTTCTGAGCTGGNTGNCGCCCGATGCAGAAGAGGAAGAGNTTCCAGAAAACCTGTACATGAGAGGTGAAGAGAGTTACATCNACCAAAGACTGNCAGTGACGTACGAAGAGGATGGGNGCGAGGACCAGNATAATGAAGCCCAGAAGCAGAACCTCGAGCACCATGATGTACATGATGCANAGGATNCCGAATATNAGCCACCATAGGTGCGGCGANGTGTGTCTGCAGGTGTTGAGGGACGTGTATTCAAGAATGTGCGCTATGAGGAACCAGCTCAAAGTGATCAGAGACGAAAGGAGTGTGAGTCTNATAANATTAATGGTGGTCGTCANCGATGACAGACGTCNCGGAGGAAAACCGGCGAAACGTTACCTTGAATACAAGTGAGAATAAGGGAGTGCANCGGGTGACGGAGGGTCTGTGTGCTGCAACCCACCCTCCAGATCAGCGTTGTGGGCATCGNTGTTGTTGTTCAGGTCGGGAGAAGGGAAATTTGGGCGAGAAGCTGGGCCAGTTTGCTGCCCGCTAGCCTGCGCGTCNATGTTCGGTTGGAGCTCNCGACTNAANNAACGTAAGAAGNGNAGATANCATGCAGATACNAATCAACGTACGCCGTCTTTATCCGTACGTAGTCCCAATATGCNAGACCGGATGCGAGTACGACACGGACGACCCAGAGGACAGCCCACGGACCCAACGGCCGATCGCAAGCATCCCACTCCGTCCGAGTGTTATCTCCTTGACTCTTCCAGATAGTGTTGGACAGTGCTGCCAGNGTTGAAACGATAACCACCTTCATTTCNTAGCTGNTATCAGTAANNCTNGAATGATGAGTTGGGAAGGCGTACTTGAGAAAAACCCCAGCATAGATTCCAGNCTAGCGACATTTTGCTCTTCCTGGCTGGAGTGGCGTTTGGTCCCACACCGAGCGCCGAAAAGAGCGTCCTCAACCAGCTACGCCGCGCCTCCGTCTGCGNTGGTGGTTGCTGTTGAATTGGNGGTAGNTCAAGCACNATTGGCGCGCCACCAAGACNCCATGGCTGCGGGTTCGTAGATCCTGTTGTATTTGNTAGTGTCGGCGCTGCTTGCACGGTTGNGCCATTGGTTGCGGCAGCTTGCTCCGGACTGAGCAANTGTACGATGGCCAAAGCAATAGAGGAAGANGGATCGGGGTTGGGAGACGGGGAACTTTCAGGCACCCTGGCCTCCTCGCTCCTCTCAGTCGCAGGTTTCGATGTTGATGGAGGTGTGGGTGCTGAGGAGTTGCGATNCTCCAGTTGTTTCTAGNTGTGGAGAGGATACCGNAGACGATTCTGCAGCAGACATGNTNGTGTAGAAGTGAACGAGGTCGAGAGGCGCCTAGATATCGACGAAGACTGGGTTTANAGGTCGCTGCAGGAGAGTGAAGCGCCCATAAGGTCCAAGCAGACTTGTNCTGGGTGCTATNTGAGAGGAGNAAGACAAGGCCCAGACGATTAGGGTATGGTGGTATGTGGGCAGAGCCAAGAGGCCTTCCGAAACCGCCTTGTTCGCCGCATACTGATCAAGCACTGCTTTGATGTTGACTTCACTCCGTTTATTGCACACCTTTTTGTGACGCGTGGCCGGCAACCCCTTACTGTGCAAAGNGAATATGCAGCGATGGTCTATTGTACATTGTGGGTATGGTATNTCCAAAACAAAAAAATCCAAGAAAAAATGTCGTCGTTATGCCTGCTTCAAGCTTCTNACTTTCTGCCAGATGGGCGTCAGCGCCTGCGATACAGTGGTTGCAGCTGGGGAAGAAATCAGCGGGAAGTGACAGACGCGCGCCCATTGCATACGNACCGATTTCCATATAATCCCGCTGCTCAGGGTCTGGCACGGCCCTGAACAGCCCACGGCTTCTCCACCGGTCAGGATGGAACCGTCGATGACTCTTCTCGACCAAGGCAACGTACTCTTGCGTCCTCATGTGCGTTTTGAGAACCTCGAAAAAGTGCTCAACGGAGTCCCAGTCCACNTCCTCGGGCAGGGAGAAGACGTCTGGATGACGCAGGGTAGGCCATGGAACATCGTCGACGAACAATGGATGCTCCTCTGAGAATCTCGTCGTGTCAAAGTAGTCGCTCGTCTCTTTGAACCGTTCAACTGCCCGGGCTGTGGTCCACCTNCCAGAACTCCATCGAGCCTTTCGGGTCNGACGGTCCTGAGCCTGCCGAGCACGTTCGGCGTCCTTTTTCTCCTGTTCACGTCGAGCGTGATCCTCGGCCTCTTNTTGCTCCCTTCTCAACCTCTCAGCCCGTTGACGAGCATCGTCTTGCTCCTGGCGTCTCTTTGCTTCCACNTTAGCCCGTTCCTNAGCTTCCTTCGCTTCTTCTTGTGCCNTTCTCTTCTTTCGCTGCCTGTTCCCATAAAGGTCGATCAGCCTCGAGCTCTTGGCAGCTTGCGTCGAGATTCTTCAATTGGCGGCTTGCCTTGCGGCCTCTTCGTTCGGATGTAAATGCCCTGCTCTCGGGTTTGAGGCAGATCGTCTTCAAAGGTCGGAGAACCCTCTCATGGAGGAGTCACGGATCGATACCAGGCTCGGCTAGGGAAGGTCAAGCTGCTGTAGGACTATCAGGTGCACAGCACTCACCGTAAGGCTGGAAATTGAAGAACGATTTCCCTTGAGTTGGTGGAGGTTGCGGCACTCCTTCCATCGCTTCTCGCATGACCCTTTCTTCTCGCTCCCGTATTCGCGCCTGCTGCTCTTGCTCCCATCGTTTACGTTTCTGCTCCTCTCTTTCACGACGCTTGGTACGAATTTCCCGCTGTGTAGGATAAGGGGGATTGCTCGGACCGTTTCTTCTCTCCGACCTCTCGGTTCTTTCAAAGTTCACCCTTTTGCGCCTAGGGTGCAGATCGACTTCCTCTTCCTCCTCTTTCACTATACCAGGCTCGAGATCCGAGGCGAAGTCTGCAGCGGACAATCAGTTCCATGGTTCTGCGCACCTCAAGATCACCTACCTTTCCGCTTCTTCCCACTATCTGGCGGAACGCTCTGGCCACGGGCGGGCTGAGCTGGAGTTGAAGGACCAGCGGTGGGCGGGGCAGCTTGGCTAACAGGTTTGGCTGCTCTTGGTGTGAGTGGTGGTCTCAATCTAGGGGTCGCAGGGGAATGTTTCGGACGACCAGCAGATGGCTTACGAGGGGTCCTGTGAGATTGCCACCCCTGGGTCACCATTTCAGCCACGAGCTCTTCCTCGTCATCCTCATCATCCTCTTCTTCCTCCCCGTCTGCTCCGTCAGCTTCATCTTCTGTGACAGTCCCTGACCGAATGCTTTCCATGGTCACGTCGCGATCACGATGTACGCGTTTGTTGGGTCCCTCCTGCATTCCATCACCAGAAATGTTGTCGTAGGAGCGCTTTCCGAGGGGTGTCGGCCCAATGTCCGCCTCACGACCAACGAGGTGTCGGGGACGAATGGCGGTGATAGCTGGGTACTTCCTGACCAGACAGTCATAATATCTATCAAGCTTATATATCTCCCACTGCTCCTGAGAGCAATAGACCAATGTTCTAACAGCACAGGTCAGCTGTGGTGGCCAGCTGTACGGGAAACCAAGGCCCACTCACCCACAAATGTCAATAACTCGTGGCCAATTCCCTTCATTCTCCACTCCCTCTTCCTTCCGCGCACTTGGGACATAACGCCATGTACTCTGCCCTGTCCGGGTCACTTCCACCACAATGCGTTTCGGCACGTTCCTGTCGTTGAGATCGACCTTCTGAAGGCGTTTAAGGGCGGCTTCATGGCCGCCGGCAGTCCATATGTCTTGTGTCGCAAATAGGAGAGTAGAGTGTTCCTCTGTGAGGATGCGAGCTTTCTGTGACGGGTCAAGCACCCCGGGAACTGCTCCAACCCCGACAAGGTTTACAGGAAGCTTGCTCCCTGACGGCCCCGGCTTAGCGTTGACGCCCATTGCCGTCATCTATGGCGCGTTATCCAAGATTTCTCAACCCTATATATCGCAGAGGTACAAGGCCATAAAACAAGAAATGGGCGCGTCGAGGTGGTCGTTGAGTGAAAGGTGGAGATGTTCTTTATATAGAACAGGCTTTAGCGTTCTATGCATGCCACGTGATCGCGGGGCCGATATGCTCTTCACCTCCTCCTCCGGTTGCCTTCACGACATTATTGTCAGAACAGAGGACCCTCCGCGCTACCTCGATTCTGAAGGCGGTACTTTGCTATGACAAGGAATACAAGATAATGAAGCCTGGCGACCACACGCGAAGGCATTGCCTTCCCGACTCCTTCTCTTCGTGACTTCTTGATTCCAAGTCAGAGGTAGCTTCGGCCAACGACACCACAACGACAACGGGAGCGATTTCAGGCGCGTTTGCTCTTGTGAAGAGCTGGTTTTCATGAAGATATAGGTCAGCGCACGAGGGGGACGCCTTCCACTCGAAGAATCGCACCTGGCCCTAGCTTTCCAACATTTCCTATGACCGAGCTGTGACGGTCTGCACAGATCCATACGCCGGTGAGATGGTAAGAGTCTGGCTGTAAATCTGCATTGGCAGAGGGGTGCCGTTCTGGGCCCGAACGTTGAGATAGGACGATGTTGGAACCGCGACTGTCAGGGGCCCAGCCGACTTGACTTGCGTGACCGCTACGCTCATCGGCGAGCTGGACGAATTGACTTTGGCTGCAATGGCCGCGAGTGCGCCGAGGATCCCAACGAGGAGAAGGGTTTGGATCGTCGCGAATGTGAGGAGCCACTTCTCAGTCGACGATTTTTTGGGAATGGGAGGAAGGGCTGCTGTTTTTTCCGACATGGTTGGAACCGAGGGCTTGTGTGGTGGCTGGAAGTCGGAAATTTGGGGACTTGGGAGGGACGCTTGCGGTACACATCTCTCTATATACTAATCTCTTCGCATAGACACGCATCGTATCAGAAACTGGCAGCCGATACTCCCACGGATAAAATTGAATTGTCCCTCATGGTCGATTTTCCCAAGTTGTGCCTGATAACCATCTTCTTTGAGGCGGCAACGCAGCATCGTTGCAGCGTTGAGCAGCCAAAGCCCACCCGACANCCCCTGATTTTCCGACCGATACCGGTGAACTCGGACATGACTCGCTCGCTTGTTCGGTTTACTTGGCNATCTCGGAAATACGCCATAACGTTTACCGAAGCGTGGATCCTTCGCTAAGAGGAAAATTGAAGAGGGTAAGTAAGTACATGCNCTGCTTACTCTGCTGAACGAGCNCCGAGCCCCCCGACCCTAGATCGGAANCGGCGTCACGACAGTCCCATCCTCCAGTGGCTGTCTAAGCGTNTCCCAACACGGCCCACACACTAACGAAGGGCTCTCCCCCAACCTCACGTCTCCTACTATGGATAAAGTGGCGGNGATTTTATGGCACACGTAGCACAGCGACGGCAGTNGTGGGGTTAGCTGGAGCGCTATAGGGTACCCTGATGCTGGGTCNGAAGAATGCCAGAGTCTACGAGAACCAGACAGTGGTTAAANTNCCGCAGGGCNCAAAAGAATAATTTGACCNACCTGATTTGGTCCACTACCATGAAGTGCTCACAGTTCCCTGCGTGATGTATTGGGTATGGGTAGTGCAGTCTAATTGACAAGGATGCTAATTTGGTGTCCANCGTNGTCCGTNGCGCAATGGAAGGCTTCAGTGTTGCCCTCTTTGCAACGGCGAGATGGCCAAGTATTTGCCTGTACGGGTTCCAGGGCTCGTCAGGCTCGGTATGTGCAAGCGACCAAAGAGACGCACTTTTCATAGTCAGCACTATCGCAATAGAGGACATTTTCGATGTAAAATGCATATCCAGGGNTCATACCCGCCGNATTCTCTGCCTTCGACGATCCAGAAGCGTTGAATATGCAGGGCAGAGCATTGTACGCGTCTTCGAGTGACTGGCTCGCCAAGAATGCGTGTTGGCATATCCGAGAAACGTAGCTCGGGCCCCACGGCACCTTGTTGTATATTGAGATCGTCAGAACAGCCTCAGAATTACTGTTGACTGAAGCGCCATTCGGGGTAGGTCTCTAGAGACACGAGCGTAAGAGCTTGGCAAGAGCTAGACTGGGTCAATATCGCGTACGATTTTCGCCAGAGAGTTCCAGTCGGAATTCCTTGGCGGTCGAATGAACATCACCGACTCGGTGTTCAACCTAACATCCAAGCAAACGTCAGCTCTGGTTTCCACTGTCTTCCACGCATTGACATGTGCTCACTTCCAACTCTTTAGGGGAATTCCGTCCAACTCTTTCTGCAAACTGACCACCTCAGGAGCCAAGACATCGGGGTCAGGCAGAACAGGCTTCCTCCCTGGCTTCTTGTTCTTTGCAAAGGTGGCATATAGCGCAGCGACCATTTGCTCATGGTCCTTTACCATGGATGCAGCGAGTAGCGGGTCATCCAGCATCTGTTCTAGCTCATGCTTGATATCCGCTACACTACCTGACAATAGACGGGGGCACACAGGTCAGCTCAATGCTCCAGAGGCAGACACAATCTTCGTTCCTACATTCTTGCTCAATGTCCATGTCGACGTCATTATTATCTGCTGACGAGGACGAGCCTTCAGCGAGTATCAACGGCGCCGACTCGATGAAGCTTGCGACGTTAATGAGTTCTGAAGGAGGCCCAAAGAGGGACTCGATGGTTTGTGTGACCGCGGTGCCAGCCATGGTGACGTGAAAGGAAAAAGCCAGGCGCGTGGTTGCGTCGCGTCGCGTCGGCTAGTGTTAATTAGTGTTCGGGAGTTACCGAGCTGGATGAATGAAAGTGGACACCCCAAGCCAGATCCGCGCTTTGTATGCGCCAAATTCCCGCTGAATAAATATACAACATACATAAAGAGCATAGACGCAAATTAGTAAGGGCACCAGCGAAACAATGAGAGAGTGAGTACAAGTACAAGTAGCGAGAACCGACTCCGATAGATAACCAAACAGCAGACAATGAAATATAGATTCGTAGAGCAAAAAGGTGACCTGAAAATTACACTAGAAGGTGCCAACGCCGATGCCTGGAGGAGCTGTGTTGAACGTTGAGAAGTAAGTATCCCATTCTTCCATGCTATGGATTTTTCGACTCAGTCAACTTGTGTTGCTTCAGGTGAGGGGAACCACGTTGCTCACCTCAGGGTAGGCTTCGAAGCCGTAGAGAGCCAGAAATTCGAATTATCGGTCGAGAGCACCGGACCCGAATTGATACTGCGGGGGCGCGGGTGGCACGTACCCGACTNGCTTCCTGCATGAAGGAAAGCCCACCACTAGTGTGCGAGCTTGTATCCGACCCGCCTTGCATCTGCATATCTCTCGGGATCGCGTCACTTCCTAGGCTATACGCAGAAGGGCGGCGATTAGAGAGTGCAATGTTTGGAGGTGCAGTTGTAGGGGACTCCATGCTTGGAACGGCGACTGGGAAGTTATTCCCAGGAGGCTGGTCGTACCCCATCTGCGCCAAAAGCAGGCTACTCAGATCCCACTGTTCGTTGCTGGACACAGGGTAAGTATGCTTTGGCACTGAGAACGCCTGCGCAGAAGCGTTATACGTCGTCTGCTGATCAGAAGCATGATGTTGTGCCTGCTGGATAAACGGCTGCGAAGCATACGGAGCCGCTGGTCGCTGCTGCGCATTATGGAAGAGCTGCTGCTGCTGCTGGGATTGCTGTTGTCGCTGGCTTTGTGAACCCTGTTGTTCGTGTCGGTGGGTGTACTGACTAAATGGCTGAGTAGAAGACGCCGTAATAGCCTGGGATCCTTGCGGTTCGGGGACTTGCTGTGGGTAAAACGATTGTGGCTGAACAGTGTCGTCTGACCGAGTGCGCTTATTGGAAGGCGGCGGTTCTTTGCCTGGGGCAGGCATGAATGCAGGGCCACGAATAATGCTGAACTCGGTAATCATGTCACGCAAGCGTCCGGCAACGAACCACCTAAAGGGGTGATAGTCAGCCCGACGGCAGAAAAAAAACCCTGTCTGACGATAGTCTCACCTCTTCTCAGCCTGCGCCATGAATAATCTACAATTCTCGACGTCCGCCAACTCTCTTGCGTGGTCATAAGTTACCTTGGGTCCCCTTGTCGTCCAGAAATTCACGGTCAATACCATAGCAGAGATGAATGCGGCCATCTACAAAGAGGTATGTTCAGCAGGCTCGTTGTCGACACGGACAACTAAACACAGTACCAAATTGACATAGAGAGGTGGACACACCATAACGTTGGGCCACAGATACTTCTGCCGCTTCATACTACCTTCAACGGCATGAGCACATGCCCTTGCCGCATTGGTGCAGATAGCGCGGGACGATAGCGACAGCGCACAATCTTTGCTGAGGAAAGGCCGGTGTGTCTGGATCTGAATGAAGAAGAACGAGGAGTGGAGGAAGAGCGCTTGATTGAATAGTTTGGAGTCAGGGATAGTAGGGTCCCACACCACTGTAAGAGGGAATTTTTCCGTAAGTTCGGATTCATGAAGGAGGCAAACATACGCTAAAGGCGGGAGTGGCAACAGAGCGGACTTACGATGTGCAGGTAAAGAATCCTTCCATTTGTTCAAGGAGGAATCGAGTTCGGTGACAACCCTTTGCTCCCATTCGTCACCCACCAGGCCGGATAGGATCCTTGACTTCTTGGTAGAGTAGAGTGTGCGCGACATGAAACCGATGATCTCCATCAGTTTCAATGTATAGGTGAAGGCGGCTGCATAGGACGGTTTTCCTGGAGGCTGTTTGAAAGCATCCGCCGGGTTCTCAGCCTCCCAGTACTCATCGTCGCACTCCACCGGATAATCACAGTCGATGCTAAAACAGGGTTAATTAGTTGCTCAACACCGCAATAATGGTTGATGGCGAAAGTCCGTGATCGACTCACTCTTCATCGTGGATTGCAGGTGATCTGCCAAGAAAGGAGCTTTGAACTCTATCACTGGCGATGAGGCACCTGAAAGCACAGTTACAATCAGCTCTTCTATGTGGCTTTTGACGTCACAAAAGTGAAAGAACTCACCAGAAAGCTCGCTTTTCCGCCTCAGAATCTACAGTAGGCTTAAACCCAGGACCTTTGCGCCTGTGCAAACCCTTCTCCTGGCATAGACGGAGTCCAAGCCCAATGAGATGCCAAGCAACTTGAGGCATTGACGATCCAAGGAAATACATCCCGGCCATCTGTGCAGGTGATGAGAACGGAACAGGTCTGAAACGGAGAGAAGATCGAAAGAACTCACAGCGAAGAATTGGATGTCGTACATTGTGGTTCTATCACACAATGTATTCCGCCAGATGGGTACTTGTGTGATCCATTTCCACCCGGCCGTGGATCCTTCAAATTCATCAGGATCCAGGGGCCAACGTGAAAAGACTCGAGGGTCGTCGCTATAGCGAGAGGCGACGGCGCTTGCAGCCAGAACCGTCATACCGAACTGAGGGTCGGTAAGATGTCTTCCAGTCTTGATCCCTCTCTCGAAACTGGGGCGGTGCACGACAGGGTAGATTGAGTGGACGCGTTCCCAGAAAATCACCATCAGAGAATCGAGAAGATCAGGGTCAGGGTACTCGTATGGGTGCGCCGGTGGCGCGTAGACAAACGACTTTTCGCTCTGTAAGTCCGTCAGAGGAAGGATTGCGAGGAAGATGCGAAGCGCACCTCCCGCACCGTCCAGAAGTAGGGGCGCCTCGCGTTTAAGAAGGTGGACGGTGGCACGCCACTCTGCTCGTGGCGAAGCTTGATTGCCTGTTGTGCATAAGAGAACAGACTCGAGTCCGGGTTAATAGTGGAAGCGGAGTTAAGGGTGAAGCAAAGCAAACCTTGACTGGCCGAAGAACCTATCTTCCACGGAGTGCATGGAGAGCTTTTTGATCCTGTCTGCCAGAGCGACGTGAGTCAGATCAGCGCGCTCCTCCTCCTCTTCTTTGATAGTTGCTGGTTGGGTGCGACGAGTTTCAGGAGCGGTGGTGCGAGGCATTGGTACTGGCATGTCCGGGAAGGTATCGGAACTGCTGGGACTTGCGGAGTCCCTGGGGGCGGACGAACTACGAATGGCACCACCTGGGGGTGGGCTTTGTGATGAGCTCTACAGAGGCTCGTTAAGTGAATGATAGATGGGGATCATCGAAGCTAGCGTACCGCGCGAAGCAGTTCTTCCATCTTGCGTAGACGCTCCTCGAGCGTCCGAATGTATCTGCGACCATGAGTGTGCGGACGATGTGCAGGGTAGGGGGACGTACTCTTGTTGTGTGTCGCGTTTCTATGGGGACGTTAGCGGCTAGGCCACTTTGGATAGAGTGGACATTGCACCTTTTGACGGGGAATGTTGTGGGTACATTGCACTTTGGAGTTGATACAGTTGGAGCAGATGTTGTTCGGGGCAATCGCGCTGTCGCCTTTGGCAGGGTCAATGAACCGCTGCGACTGCGTCATGGGTGCTATACATACATTTTACTGCGCAATGGGGGTTATTTCAGTGCATCGAGGACAGACGCAAGGGGCGGACGTACTCTTCTTCTTGCGACAGACATCGCAAGCGCC
>JANDKE010000163.1:0-34580 GCA_027627275.1 Coprinellus aureogranulatus | reverse complement strand
CCGCTTCAGAATTGACCACGAACAAGGATACATCAGCTGGCTGGGGTGGGGCATGTACCTCTCTTTCGACAGGGACATGGGGTTAAGCCTCTGGGACATCCGGTTCCGTGGCGAACGTATCATCTATCAACTCCAACCGCAAGACTGCTTGGTACAATACTCCGGGTTCGACCCTGTGCAGAGCATCACTTCGTGGTTGGATAGGTATTTTGGGATGGGGATGCTCACGAGGGATTTGTTGCCGAATTATGATTGTCCGCAGGAGGCGGTCTATTTGAGGACGGTGTTGTGGCATCCGGTGTTGGGGATGGTGGAGAGGGAGAGGGCGGTGTGTGTGTTTGAGATGGATACGGGGAGGCCGTTGACGAGGCATTTTGGGGAGTGGAGGGGTGAGACGGGGGCCGTGAAGGGATATGTGTTGGTTGTGAGGAGTATTGCATCGTTGGGGAAGTGAGTGAAGCTTTTATTGTGAAGGTGGGAGCATACTGACGGAGTCTACAGCTATGACTATCGTGCGTATTGAATCTTCTTGGCGGGATCACCACTTACCTGTGGCTGCCACTTTCGCCACGCTCTGTTTTTGCAGTGGTGCGTGCTCTAGAGCGTTTCTATGCACTACGACTGATTTTTGGGACGCGTATTTCAGTTCGACTACATCTTCCATTTGGATGGTACAGTTGAAGTCAAGCTGTCCGCCTCGGGCTACCTCCAGGGAGGCTATTGGAACCCAGACCAGGAGGGTTACGGATCTCCCATTCACCACTTCAGCAGTACGTTGCTCACTCCTTTACGAACTTCCTTCCCTTTGACCACGTCATCGCGGCAGTGGGAAACGTGCATGACCATGTCATCAACTTCAAGTACGCATCGTTTTTCTCGTCCCGCCGCCTTACACTCACCCTCACGACCTAGGGTTGACCTTGACATCGCAGGCCGAAACAACACCCTCCGCAAAGCCTCCGCAGAGGTCCACCGTGTACACATGCCTTGGCTGGACGACGACGACTGGCACGCCGACTCTCAGTCTGTCGACGGAAAACCGGAGCTTCTTCAACAGAAGATTAAGTATACGTACATCAAGAACGAAGATGACGCAAGGGTTAAGCATTCGTTGAACTATAGGGATGGTTACGCGATTGTGAATAAGGACAAGAAGAATGCGTGGGGTACACCGCCAAAATGCCAACACCTGGAGCCGAGGTTTTGGTCGCCACAAATCGTCGGCATTTTTGTGGCCAGTGATGGGGATGGTGACATATCGTGGCCAGGGTTTCATCGGTCTAATAGGATACTGGGACCATGTTGATGTGTCCGATGTATGTCGAGGCGTGTGTCCGCCAGCTCGCCAGCTTGGGTGATGGGAACTGGCGAAACATGCCAGGGGCAGGTTCAATCGCAGCAGCCCCAGGTCTGGGTAAGCATGTGGGTCCCGAGTGTCCATCGGTCTAAGGAAAAGATGAGTCCTGAGATGGAGGGTGTATGCCGGAGAGCAAGCAAGCCAGCTTCAGGGTCACATCGCAGCACTGTGAGCACCCGCATTTCTAGTGGGTGCTTCACATGTTCAATAGGCATACCTTATGGGCTGCCAGTGTGCAATTGCGAATAGAGCTGTCAGAGATAACACCATGCTCCCATTGTCTGTGCCACAGGAGTCTTGACCCCAAATCATGAGCATGTGAGTGGACGACGGTATATTAATGAGAACAACGAAGGACGTCGAACACCAGGGTATAGTACGGGCTGGCTACGTAAGATTACAGTGTGCATCGGGGTAAGCTATGAGTTCGGATGAGGGATCAGGAAGTAATGTGACTAATGTCGCGCAGAGAATGTAGCCGACCGTGACAGTCAAACAAATCAATGCTGTTATGCGGTATAGACTTAGTCGTCGTCGGCGCCACGAGTTGCAATGCACTGGGCTGCACCTTCGTCCATGACGTCGTCGACACTGTTCTGCCAGGCGTTGCGTGGTTGACTCTGGTATGATTCGGAGGCGCGGCCATAGCGAATGTGGTCCTCTTTCAATGCAACGGTGAAGACACTGACACAAAGATCAACATCAGGCATAGCGCGAGTCGATGTAACAACGTACGCTGCAATTTTCTCGGGGGCGCCATCTGCGTGTTCCCGTATCAGCTGCAAGCGCTCGTCGACGTGGTCCCAGTATTTCGTGTCCGACTTTCCGGTTTCGTTATAAACTTTACGCTGCGCAGAAACAATGGAGTGTCAGCCCCATTCAGAAGCCCACAGAAGCCACATACCAGCAATGCAAGCCTAGCGCACATCTCGACAGACACTGTGCACTGGGTACCCTCCACCATAGCAAGCGCAAGCTCATAGACGCTCTGGCTCTCTTTCACTGAAGCTGCAATCTGACACAAGTGTCAGGCCTCGACGTACCAACAGTGATCAGGAGTCGCTGTAAAACAACACACCTTCTTCTTCATAGCCGCACGTGTTTGAGTCAATTCATCGGAGATATGTTGCTTGACGGTCTTGTAAACGTGAGCATCTGTCTCTAGATTGCTCGGAACGTTACTCCCGATGCGCTTGATGACGGCCTTTGAAGAGAATGCAGCGGGTGCATATGAGCCAAACGAGGTAGTGCAGGAGAAGAATATGGTACTGTACCAGAACACGGCTAGTGGGGGCTGCACCCTTGTACGTGTCGAGCTTGGGCGACAGTAGAACAGCGACGCAATACTTCTTAACGTTGTCCTGGTTTATGGTATGTGAGTACTCATGGCTTACACAAAACAAGAGGTGAGGCGGGAAAAAAGAGTCTTTACCTCAAGTCCCTGCTCAACCTTGTAGGGTCCAGAGGACACGACAATGCTGTTCAGCTTCTGCTCGACGAGTAGGGTTCTACCGAATAAGACGAGCTGGCGGGTGTTCAAGTCTTCAACGGCGAACTCCTCCAGTTCGCGGCTGTAGGGTTTGGCAAGGTTGAGCCTCTGTGATATGCGTCGGGCATGGAGGGTTGCATTCATGCGGGAACTCTCCAAACCTCCCTCGATCGCTCGGGAGGCCGTAGAGGTAGGAGTCGACGGCACCGTAAAGAGGTCGTCCGTGCCGGAAAGACCACTCATCATCATTCGAGTTACTTCAGCTGCGGGGTCTTCCTCCCTGGATGGAGTGGTGGTTCTGGACGAATGTTCAGACATGTTCGAGGGAAGCCTGGGAAGGAGGCAGAAGCAGACGAAAATGTGATAATAAAAAAAGGAATGTGGGGATGGGTCGGTGGGCAAGGAGAGTGAAAATCTGGATGGCAGTGGTTTGAGAGAAGAGTCTATGAGCTGGCAAGAGACGGCAAACACCCAGGCACATTGCGGGGTTTGATTTCCTGGCTTGGAGCATGGTCCCCGGACCTTCAGCCCCCGTGAGTGCTGGACCCTGAGTCAGAAGTCCGCCTCCTCGGTGCTTGCCAGTGGGACGTCCCAGAGCCCTCCAAAGATGCCTCGAGGACGGAAACCTGCAAATCAAGACCGTCAGTCAGCTTCCCAGTCAACGATCATGTTCGCGAAGCACTGACCACAGTCTTTCCAGTTCTCGAAGTGCATCCGACAGACAAGAACCAATATCGTTGTTGTGTCTGCAAAGAATATGCAAACAACAACGCGTGGATGCAGAAGGAGAGCTGGAACAGCCACTGTGCCAAAAGTAAAGGTCATGCCGCCGCACTCAAGCTGCGCGACGATGCCAGAGCCACCGAAAACAGGAGAACCCAGGAAGAAAGTCAAGACCAATACCTTACGTTTGGGACCATGGACTGTTCACTGGACGATGAACCATCGCCCCAGATCCCTCAGACAATTCATATGAGCGTTGGCGAGAGCGAAATGTGGGAGAAACTTCGCACAGGCCAATACGAGATCGAAATGGACGACCCTGAGGTTGAGAGAGAAGAGAAAGTCAGGGACTTTGAACGACGGGTGGACGCTTACAACCTCATGGCTGGGATTGACGCATTTTCACCCATGAACGATTACCCCGGAGACCCTGATGATGAAGGCGATCGAGGGTCAGAAGAAGATGGAATCATGAACTGGATAATCCAGTCTGCCGGTGCGTCATGTCCAGCAAAATGCGGATCATCACCTGGTACAGTCTTCTGAGCATTCGCAGGTATCACTGAAACGGACGTACTTACGGGCATACACAAGGAAGGTGGGCTCAAGATGCCAGCCGACTCAGGCTGGTATCCATACCCATCTAAACTGGTGTTCCTGCTCGATGCCATCGATAACATACCGAGGCTTCGTGTCTCAGCAACCTTGATGAGTGTATTCCTTTGGCTGTTACGCGAAGCCGGCGTTCCCAACGTACCTACGATGTCAGAATTCCGGAGAATTCAGACCCAGCTCCGTGAAACGAAAGGTGTGCCCACTCTGCACATGGTTTCGCCAAAGGGGAACGCATATTCCTTCAATAACCCTGTGGACATTATTGCCAAGGTAAACCCTCTCTCTCAGGTTCTTTGTAGTTCAAGGCTTACCTAGCACAATCTATCCGCAGGACTGGAGCAAGCCGATGGTCCGGCAGCACATACGTCGGTACCCAGTTCTCTCCAAAGACGGTGTCGTGTCCGAGATCTGGCATGGAGAGAAGTGGCGAAAGACTGTGGATCGGCACGCGTTGAGTCCAATGTATGACAACGTCGCTGGCCACAAACACTTCTACATCGACGAGCCCGCGCAGATGTCTGATGGTTCGTTTGTAGTACCGATTCGATGGTTGGAAGACGAGAGCGGCAAGGTGTGGTTTGACGCCTGGAAAGTGACTTGTGACGCCAATGTAAGTTCACGTCAATCCATCAATCGGGAGGCTGACACCCTCACCTCGGTCCACACAGAATCGGGCGACAATAATGGACGGCGAAGGGGAGGAGATTTTGCTACAAGCTCAGGACCTGAGGGCGAATATGCTTGATCTACAAGACCGGGGGCTGCTTCCTGAGTGGTCTCAAGCTACAATGGAAGCCGGGCACCCATCAAGAATGCCCAATCCCGATCGCGAACTCGCGCAGGGCGAACCTCTCTATGTCTCGCAAATTGATATCTTTGGTGACGATGTGTCAGGGAACCGATCGAAGAGCTGGAACAAGCACTACAACATTTATGTCAAGCACCGTAATCTCCCTCGTAGGATACTGCAGCAAGACGCACATACCCATTTTGTATCATCATCGCAGCATGCACCCATTCCCGAGCAATTTCAAGGCATCAAGGAGGTTATTGAGTACACAAGTTTCCGATGCCTTGTACTGTGCTGGACAGCTAACCGACTACTCAGGTCCACGCATACACAACCTGTCCGTGTATATGACTGTGGTACTGGTCAGAACATCCGTCTCAGGATCCAATGCAATTGCGAACCCGGAGACAATCCTGCACAAAGCGAAGCCTCAGGTCACATCGGTGGTGCCGGGAACTACCCCTGCAGGAAGTGCTTGATGGGTGGGACTAAAGAAGAAAGGGCGTCAGACGACGGGTTTCGCAAGCTGTTTGAGGTCAGCACACTCACAAACCGAGTTTCCAAATGCCCGTACAGTCAGAGGCTAACACAGTTTTGGATTTCGCTAGCCGGGAACCGCTCGCACAGTTGAAGATACTCTCAGAAAGGTCGAAGAGCAGGTGTATGTAGCATGCACCGGCGTTGCTTCGCATGTTACCCAGAAGCAAAAGGAGACCGGAGTCAAGGATGCGTACACGCAATCCTGGATCGAGAGTTTGATCGGATGGTCACGAGAACGTCAGGCGGAGGGACAGCCAATGAATGAAGTCCAAGCCAATCTGAAGAAGCTTGTTGACGACCACGCCAACGAAGTTTACAACCCGTTCCTCACATTGAAATGTTTGTACCAGTCTATTATACCAGGAGCAATCACGTACTGACCTTCTCCGTGACGGTCTAGATTCCGATGTGACACAAGATACTCCCGTTGAAGTCCTCCACACTGTTCTCTTGGGTATCGTGAAGTATGCGTGGCATGGGACTCACACCGACTGGAAAGAGCCCCAGAAAGCACTTTTTCGTTCGCGTCTGCAGGCAACGGAGTCGAAAGGTCTCTCGATCCCTGCGATCAAAGCTGGATACATTATGCAGTATGCCAATTCCTTGATCGGGCGTCAGTTCAAGATTCTTGCCCAGATCAATGCATTCCACATTCACGATCTTGTCGACGAGTCACAATATGCATTCACCAAAGCAACTGGTGCTCTTTCAGCACTACTCTGGGTGCCTGAGATCTACAACATGGTTGAATATCTGGTGAGAGCGGCGATGATTATTTTTCCCGAAGTTTGAGAACTCATATTCATCCTTGCAGGAGGATGTGGAGATCGCCATCGCGAATGTCCTCGATGCGGCAGCCGCTGTAGACCCATCTAAGATCGTTGCGAAGATCAAATATCACCTACTGACTCACGCACCTCAAGACATCAAGCGTTTTGGGCCGATTATTGGTGTGGCCACCGAAAGCTATGAATCATTCAATATTATCTTTCGCCACTGTTCCATCCTATCTAATCACGCTGCGCCAAGCCGCGACATTGCGTATCAGCTCGCCGAACAAGAAACATTCAAGCATATTGTTTCCGGAGGCTGGTGGAGAGAGGAAGGTGCAGATTTCGGAGGTTGGAAGCAGTCGGGGACCGAACTCCGCTGCTTCGTCGAGAGATGTCAGACGCTCCGGCGTCTCTTCCATCTACAAGACCAAGGCGAAGCGAAGAAGAGTTCAGTAGGTATGAGCTCATGGTACGGACTCGGAATTATGCGCCGCTCACATCTCTTCCTTTTGCTCGCAGGCCACATTGTCTTGATGTCCATGCCTCGCAAAACGCGTGCTGCGCGCCCTGAACCGCGACCGACATACGATCTTTCAGAAACGGAAGCTCGTGCTGCGGTGTTCAATGGGTTTGAGAGGCCTAGCCCAGGAATACGATGGCTCCATTGCAAGTCCATCATCGCCAGCTCGGGTGACGAGTGCCGGGCGAAAAGCTGGATATTCGTCCGGTGCCATGATCTGACGACGGCGGGCGCTAATCAATCGACAGTAAGTGCGAGCCTCTTCCGAACCAGTACTATGCTCATCTCTTTAATTTCCCCTTGAGTAGCTTATGACTGGTCAAATAATCGAGATTCTAAGCGATGTCGATGGCCGTCACGCTTTTGCTGTGGTGGAGCGCTTTCAGGTTTCGGAGACGCTTCATCCACGATTCGACATGCCAGTTCTGTACCAGCCGTTCGGCGAGAGCACTAAATTTGCCGTCGCCGCGAAGGTGAGCAGCTGGCAAGGTACTGGATACGTTGTACTGATTGTGGACAGGATATTCTCTTTGATTACAATGCTCAGCACGACTGCTACACCGCAAAGTGTGGTGCAACAGGTGAGAAAGTTGTGATGCAGGAACGCGAAGAATCAGGAAAGACCGAAAAGGTTATTGTACATGACTGGGCCAGTCAACGCTATGTTATCAATTCCCATGCATTCCACAACGCTCATCGCCTTCGCTCCGTCCCTAATCTCAGCAAGCTTCTCAAGCCAAAGCTGTTGTATCCGAATCGGGAGGAACACCATCGAGCATCAGCTTCCCAACTGCGGACATCTAAAGTCAACGAAGAAACCAGCATGCAGCTTTCAACGGACATTCAAGCTGAGGAAAGTCAGGCACCGCCGAGGGGAGCTCCTGCGAAAAAGCGGAAACGAACCCAAGGGAACGCAACGGACACCCAAACCGCCAGTGGAAGCACGCCGGATTCCTCTGCAAACGTGCCTCCTGGTCAACAAGTCCGTGCTACCCCGACGGGCCATGGGGATGTCGTATGGGCGCCGATAGTTTACGCAAATCATTAGTATATTCTACTCCCAAGAATGTAACTCATCAAGTACCCCCCAGCCCAGGACATATCTTATTCTCGCAATCAGAACTTCGTACAGTGGGTAACAAGGCACAGCGCAGCTGGGCCGCTCCGAACAGATGCACCGTCGTATATTCTCCAGCTTCTCATAAATCTCCTAAGTCCGGCTCACCCTGCCAACATCTGGCCAACATCCTGCACACATACATTGGAGCCACAGTGCCGCCAGGTACGCTGGGATCAGTGTGTACAGCGACACATGGGGTTGACCTGTAAGCTGACCCCGCTCCATTATTTGGGCCGAATTGCTGGCGGAAGCGTGGGTGCACGGTGCCACAACATCAAAATCGGGGTGTGGATGTTGTGGAGGCAAACGTCCTCGCTGCCTTTGGTTCATTTGGCGGTGTACTGAACGAGGGTATGCAATCCATCCGGGGTTGTCGCCTATACATAACGTAAGTTGCTGTTGAAATAGTCTTCCAGCGGTACTCTCGCTAGAGGGAGATAATTGCTAATTGCTCCCCCAGAACATCGAGAAATCTAAGCGACTGCTGAACAACGCGAACTGGGCTTCTGACCACCTCGCAGTCTCCCTGAGGAAGGACACAGAACCCTCGTCTAGTAGCATGTGGAACCTCCACCTTCCGGCTGAACCACCTGTAAACTTTGATAAGTTCTTTGACGGGGAGGACATTGAGCAGAAGGATTTGGTGCTTTGGATTAATGTTGGGACGCATCACCAGGTTCGTTCTTAGCCCGCTAGCCACTCTGACAAGGATGGAGGTTCATTTATGATTCCCATTCAGCCTGTGGCGGAGGACTCGCCGAATACGAAAACGAACATTGCTTCGTCCAGGTACGGTTTGCTTGTGTAGCCGTCCTAAATCAACAATTCGAGAGCTGACTGCCTTCGAAGCTTCTTCCTCACCCCAGTAAACTTCTTCGACTCGGACCCCTCCATGGAACTCCTCAACGCCATCGTCCTCGATCCCAATATCCCAGGCTTCCCTTCCGCGTCCCACTCGCCCCATTTCTCGAGTCTTTCAAGTCATTACTTGAAGAGACGCCACACCGACGATAGCGTTCAAAGAGGAAGCGACACGGAGGTGCCAGCGTACACCTATGATGATAATGGAGTTGAGCAACACTTCCATTGTATCCCGGAAGCGCCGAGGCCGTTCACGTATGATGCCCAGGCACCGGTTGGCGGTTGATGGATGAGGAGGGTGGGTTAGGCCACTTCAATCCGGGGACTGATTGGTTGGCTTGGACTAGTGGTTACCAAGGGTGCCGCTCTTGTACGGTTTTTGACGCTCACTTACTTCTCTTTGTCGTGTCAAGGGTTGTTTATGTCATGGGTCTATTCTTTCCGTGGGCCCGGTCGGTCAAAGTCATTCACTGCTTTGGCCACTGACGGCGGCTGCCACCCTCAGGGGCCCGACCAAGCGGGTGGCGTTGGGTCTCGCGCTTCACTCAGTGCTGATGGTGCTTTGACTGTGGCCGAACCGGTGCTTATCACATCTGTCTACCGATTATATAAATACAAGGTGTCTCTCAAATTCTCGTCACTCAGCACTCAACACCGAGAACCAAGCATCCTTCTATGGAACAATCTGTCGAACAAGCTTTGTACGAGTACCTTAGCGCTCAAGCCGAAGAAGAATGGTTTAGGAAATTCGGTCCAGCACCAGGACCAAGAAACCAGGACGTCACATTCTGGAGGCAAACGCGGGTTCGCGTCCTCTTTTCCACTGAGGAACTTTGTCTCCTCATTACGGAACGCGACTATCGCAAAGTCTACCAAGGCATCCCGAGGCATGGCGCCATCGTCCAACCCATGGAAGATGATCAAGTGGGCGCCAACAAGAAAATCATCAAGTGTGTTTGGGCGTTGTCCGGAGACAACGAGAATGACCCCCAATTTCCTAACGCTCGAGTCGAATTCACTTTTGAAGATAGAGAACGCCTCTCACGCGAGACTTCGCTCTGGGTTGTGGAGCCGTTGGTTAAAGAGAAGGTGGGGCGCGAGGATTGGGAGGAAGGCTCTCTAATCGTCTTTCAAAGCTCCGATCCCAGTGACGAACTCTTTCTGCTCCCCGAGTCAGAAGCCGCCAACTTCTCGGAGAACAGCCCTTGGAATATAATATATCACTTCTGTCCCACGCGACGTGCCGTGAAATTGAAGGATGGGATTGAGCCTGGAGCGCGCGTTGAGTTGTTCCACGCGTATTGTTGGGAGCTCCTCGGGACGTCGCCATGGCTTATATATTTCGACTGATAGTTTTGTTCTATCTCTTGTTGTGCCTCTCAAATTGTGTTGTAAACAGAACCATTGTAGTTTGCCTGTGGTATCTCCGTGGAATTGTTTTAGGATGACCATCTCCTCATTCGAAGTTGCGCTGCCCGGTCTGGTTCCTCCGCGACAGCCCTAGCGGCCATACACCAATGTCTGGCGCCCAATTCCAACATGGTTCTTCAATCTACAAGAGGAAACTATCTCACCGTTACTCATACTTGCGCAAGGGCACGGTTGTTTCCTAGTCGTGGGGCTAGATTAGATTGGATCATGATCTTGAGTCGCAACGTTTCTTGAATCTCTCGAGCCCGTAGATGTTCTTGACTTACTTCGGAACACCATCACTGGGGCTCGCTTGCCTCCATAAATACTGGTCTACTCTCTCTCATCTTGACTCTACTTAATGATCGCAGGTGCATGGGCGGAAGCCACGGTCTTTTGATCTCCTTTGACGCCCGTCGCCACTCATGTCGATATGGCCATCGTCTCTTCCATTGCTCGGACCTTGCGGCCTACGCGACTACATCGTGGCGCAGCCCATCTAGGAAACTGCCTCGTCAAAGGAATCCCGGAAGCTATGTGAACTGCTGCGCCTTGCCACCCTTTGCTTTGCCCAGTCTTTTATCACTATGAAGTGACCATGGCATGCACGAGGCTGCAAAGCCACACTGTGCCACAGTGGCGAAGCCACTTCGATCGGCTTTGACTTGAGGCCTTTGAAACTGTATAAAAGGCTAGGCCTCCCAGATTCACAGCACATCCACGTCCTTTCCCCGTCCCGAAGCCTCACCACAGCGTCTCGACCTCTCTTCACGCACCCTCCACACTATCACCCTCAATGTCGACGGCCACAACGAAACCTGTTACAACTGGATTGGGAAGGAGAACGGCGTTTGGAAGACCTTGGCTGTCACACCTAGCGGCAGCGATTGCCCAATTCCGAGGAAGGCACCCAAAAGCAGCTCTGAATATAATTCGGCAAACTCAGGACGAAACGGAGCCGAGGGCCGTGCATCATCGGGATGGGTCCCCACAAATTCTCGAAGCAAGCGCCTCGCTCGACAGCAGCCGGTGGAAGGTCGCGTAGAATCATACACCAGGGGGTCGAACTCCTCGTCTTTCGAAGTTGGAAACGTTCACCTGCCTGGAAGCCCTGCGAACCATCCTGACCTGAGGGCTTTGATGGGAGTTGCCGGAGAATTCGCGAAACGCGACTGCCCGCAGCTATTGGGGATGGCTTGGAATCCCGTTGGCCCTGCGGGTGCACAAGAAAGTCAGGAGAGCGACAGCCAAGGCGATAGTAGCTCAATGGACCTCGACGACATGAGCGACCTCACAGAACTCAGCGATGGAGAATCAGAATCAGAGTACACAGATGCATAATTTGGACAAATTCCTTTCTCTCTCTCTCTCTCCCTCTCATGCAATATGGACAGACTCGGATCGTCCACCTTTCCACTTACCCTNGNGTAATNNNCATGAGTACNGCNNTNNTNGACANGAGACTGNNANTGTNGNCGNNGAGGTCNGNCNACTACCCGTGAGAAGATGTCTGAACCATGCCCAGCTGGGGCCGCCGCCTTCGTCTCAACCGCCCCTCAGCATGTTCCACAACCTTCATCCACCNCCCTTGTTTACCAGCTCNCCCCAAATCTCGAATTCACNCTCAGGCNGAAGAGNGACGTCNAGGTGCTGCCGCACTCTGTTGAGTGGTTTCCNAACCTTGGCTCGAGTTCATTGNGAAAAGCAGTCAATCAGAGACCCTCCTGGACCAACCCAACGAAGCCAGAGTGGTGAGTAGCTCGTCGAACTGGGATTATACAGAGTAACATAAGGATACAACATACAGCGTGTTCGATTGTCATTCAAAGTCATCAAGTCCGTTACTCCAGCCTGAACGTCACTATCGAGNGCTCCCGCCCTGCATNAACCGCTTNGATGTGGAGGCNACTGGNGACTCCGCATCGACATACATATCGTCGAANTCGTCTGAAGAGGCNGGNGGNACACGGTCAGGGTACCACACNGGNTCATAACGCTCCCGTTCCTTGCCACTTCCCCCACTGCTCTTTCCACCTCGTTGACTACGGCCACCACTGGGTTTCTTGTCATGTCTCCGAGAGGANGATGAACTCGCAGTCACGGCTGGCGGGTAGAAGTCGTGACCGGCTGTGGCATGATATGAACTGGGTGGTGGTGACGCGTCCTTCGCGTGCGTCGATGTGTCGTGCTGATTACTGCTTGCGTGGCCAGCGCTAGCGTTGGAACTACTCGGTGCGGCTACAGGTGGTGCTGGGGTCCGGGGAAGGGGACGAGGTCGACCTGGCGATGGCTTAGAAGAGCTATCGTTCGTCGTTACGTCTGGGGTTTGGGATTGTGGCGGATGAGGATAGGATGAGGGAGGTGAGTTGGAAGTCGACTGAGGAGGCGTTACTCGGCGTGGTTCCTGCTTATCCACGGTTGACGTCGAGCTAGCTTCGAGTTCTTGGATGGTAGGAACTGCTTTCCTCCTCAGAGAACCCTGACGCCGGCCGCCAGCAGGGTGGTTGGGTGTGGAGGGCGTTCGGTGGAGGAGGGGGTGGATGAGAGTGAGACGTGTGGCTTGACATGCTCGGGTGTTCGAATCCAAAGCCTTCGGCTGAGCTTTCTGTGGTGTCTGCGACACCCGAGCCCTCTCCTGAACTGCGCCGGCGATTGGGCCTGAATAGTCTTTGCGGTGTGATCATGACATCTTGTTCTCCTCGTTCATTTATCCCCGCCACAGTGGGGTCCGCTGCTGGGAAATATGTGGGATAGAGTCCTGGAGATGCTCTTGCCTTGCTCCCGTGGCTATCAGCAGAAGAGGACGAGCGACCGAAGGACGACTTGAAGAATCCCAACCCGCTCCCCGAGTTGCCTCTGCTTTGCCCAACCTCCATGACTTGCCGAGAGGAAGACTCCAAGCTGTTTTGGTTACTCCGTCGCTGCGGCAGAAGCGGGACGGGAGGAGCTTGAGGCTGCGATTCGCGGGAATGTCCATGTTCGGAAGGCTGAGCGAGAGTGTGGAGGTATGGGAGGTATGGAATATCGCGAGCCAGCATTTCGGCTGTGTTCGCAGAGACCACAGACCGGTGGTCATGCCCTTTGTGTCGTTGTGAGATTGCGATCGGCGGGTGGTTAGGACTGGCTGTCAGAGGCGTGTGGGTTTTACTCGGGGTGGATGAGGGATTTGCGAGCTTTTGGAGGTTCTCTTGCGTCAAGCGTGCTGGTACGTAGATGCTCCCGTCGGTTGAGCTCGAGAAGCTTTGCAGACGGTCGATCGAGGCTGGTGTTCTGTGCACCGAACTCATATCCGGACTTGGCATTGCATTGGGTTTCCGGCGGAATGCGGTAGCCTCAACGTACTCCTCGTAATCATCCTTATCTTTCAGCGCACTTTCTTCGCTTCCCGGGCTGAATGGGGTGACATGCGGTGGTGGTGGTGCGGCACGATGTCTTGAGAATCGTCGAATGAAGGCCGCCGCTGGTGCTGTAACAGGGGCTGCATCCCATCCCCACCAACTTGATTCCCCCCACCGGTCCTCGACGCTGCTGCTTTCTTCCGTCTGATGTGACAGAGGAAGAGAGCGGCGACAATGAGGAGAATGAATGCGCCCACAAGGGTGACAGGGAGAATGATCTTCAGNTTTTTGCCGCTACCTGAAGAAGCTGCTGGCGCTGAGGTACCAGAAGAGGATGCAGGGGGTGCATCAGAGGTCGTGCTTGCAGAGGGAATGGTGATTCTGGGGAAAATACGAAGTCCTCGTCAATCGCCACGTCCAGCGGGAATCAACTGCACGCACATGAACTGGCCGACATGCATGAACGCGGAGCCATCCTCGCTGTCATTCATCACCACCACAACGTGGTCCCTGGATGCATCCAGCTGCTCCGCTAGACTGAATCTACGTGCTCCTGATGGTCCCGAGGTCTCAGGATCAGCATCGCCTCCTCCTGGGCGGGCGGTCGAGTTGTCAAACAAGGATATACGCTCCTGGGGTCGGTCGTCGACAGAGACTAGCACGCTAGAGTTGAAGGGGAAGATGGGTGATATGTAGTGCACAGCGGTCCCTAACGTGATAAGAAGGGGTTGAGCATTACTTTCGGGCGTGCCGCATACGACTACCATGTGGTGTACTCACCCCGGAAGGACGCATTGACTCTCGGGCTTGTAAGAACTGTTCCACCTCCACCACTTGCTAACACAAACTCGTTGATACTGAGGTACTCGAATGCAATACCAGTCGAGTCCATATATCGCCGTCGCTCCCATCCTCCCAATGCCGGTTCATAGCTTATCTTGGAATCCGAGATATCCAGCGTCTCGTTACGTGCTCCACTGTCCGTGGATTGAGCTGCTACCAGGAGGCCACCATTGGGCGACGTCGAGCTCATGAGTATGGCTATCCAGCTCGCGCACAGCCATGGAAAAGGCGCCGAGAAGAGACCCTTGAGCATCGTGCCCAACCCAACGTTCAGCTGCTTGACTAGAGGGGCGATAAGTCGGCTTTTGGGGTGACCATTGGGCAGGGGAGGACCAGAAGATGAGGAGTCAAGATCGAGGTCCATAGCCAAGGAAGGGAGGCATGCAACATTCACAGGCAGGCATCACAGGGTTCCAAGCGGCGCATCGATCCCGCAGTGCTGAGTGTAGGCCAGGCACCCACACCATATCTTGCTGACCGGGCCCATGATGGATTGCACGTTTCAGCAGCCAAGTTGCGCCGGAATTTGCCTCCGGAGACATCACAAAAAGACCATTTTGGGTTCGGGTATGCCGGCGCTGATTTCGGGGGATGAAGGCAATGGAGATGATCACGCGGAAGCGTTAGACGCCCAACGCTTTGACGGCTTGGCGAAGGAAAGGACGAGAGTCAAGTTTACATTAGTCCATAAGATACCGTCCAGTACAATGTTCAGACAGAAATATGAAACGAAGAGTCCCCATGAACACAAATTACCTGGCCATGACTTAGAACACAGGCTCGATAACCCAATGCTTCACGGAAATAGGTCAGAAGATGTCAACAAGACGACAAACGGCAGCACAGCTCACTTGATTAGGATTCTGGTAATTGCAAGACCACATTTGCAGCTATTAGGGAGAGGGGTATCAGCGCCGTACGTTACCTACGAAACCATCGCACACTGCACCTGATTTCCGTCTGCCAGGTTTCCGTTCGGCAGATCCAAGCACTCGCCGCTGACAGTCCAGGTGATATGGTCCTCAGGCACAGTGACAACGTTCTCTAGCCAATGCCTAAATGACTGGTTGGGGTTCCCGGAACCACACGTCCAGACTTGTAACTTTCCTCCGGGAGAGGCGCTATCCTTTACGTCGAGGCATAGGTTCGTAGATAGGGGCCTGATGTATTGATTGGTGAAGAACCAGACCTGCTCGGGGCGCCAGATGTCCGTACGGCAATCCTAGGTATCGCTTTGATTAAAGAGAAGATGGATGGTACGATGAAAACGCGCCGCACCTCTATCACAACCGGAGAGGCGTCAGTCTCTCCCGAAGCCGTTATGCACTTGTTCGTGTTCAACGAGGACCTAATCCGATACACACTCGAGAGAGGGAGGTTGGTAGGGCATGCGACGCTACTATCCACCGGAAGCGGTGTATTTGGATAGTGGTAAAGAGTGTAGTTCTGGTACTGGAAGGGACGGGTTGGAATGAATCAGCGGGTTGGAATTAATGGTTGTAGGGCTGATACACACATCATACCAGCAGTAATGGGTTCCAAACGAGCCGTCGGGATGGCTTTCGGTATACGTGCACTGGATATACTGGCTAAAGGTTGTAGCGCCAGTGAGTGGTACGTCAGTGCCGTTTATGGACAGGAAATTCTGGCAACCGTGCAATCCCGGTGGACGCTGAGCCAATATCTGGCTCAGCAGTGGAGCGAACGCAAGCAGAGAGAGGAGCATCATAATGCGGTGAGTGAACCTGAGGATATGGAAGGAGTAGCGGCGCCTCTTTATAGCGGCTCGTCACCGAGGGCGTTAGAGTGAAGCATGCTGACGGAACTTCAGGCTAGTGTAGTGGTAAGAATCATTCTAGAATGCGTATTTCAAGGCACAGAGCTCACGATTGCCTGGGTGTGTCGTTATTCAACGCAAATTTGAATTGTCCAGTAGGGTGAAGTCAGGGAAATCATCGAGAGCCATGTGCTCGCTAGGGAAGGATCTGCCAGTGTTCATGAAATGGGGTTTGAGGATGACGGGACGGAACAGGTATGGGCGCCACGAGAGGGCATATTACTGCTCCCATGTCGTCTCTGTGAAAGTGACGGGCAGGAATGACCGAGGTCCACCTCAACCTCTCCAGAGTCCAGTGTTTAACAAGCTCAGAGAGCCAAATCACCAGCTGTTCCATAACTCGTCAACCAATTCATACATCAATAAACCTAGAAGAGGGCCCTGCTACCTAGTCTCCACGGCTTCTCTTCCTCGGGCCTGGCCCACCCGACCTCATCGCAAGTGACTTCTGCGGAACCGAACCATGTCGACTTGTAGACGGTGTAGGAGTGGCGTCAGGGAGCGTGTTCAAAATGGTGTATCTCTTCGAGAATGTATCGTGAACTCGATGGTTGAAACCGATGCACCGAAGGATGACGCACTCCGCCTTCATGACCCCTTCCATGTAGAGGCCTCGGGCTATGGAACGAAGAGTGTCGCAAGTGGCTTGCGTGTAACCTGCATCCGAAGGGAATGTGACGTCTGCTAAAGCGCTGGCGGACTGAATAAGCCGTGTCAGTACGATGTGGTCATGATGGAAGGATATACTATGAAACGCACCTCGGCATCCGTTCTGAGGCAACCCTCAGGATTCTGACCTTTGAGACCTTGACAATGATAGCTTCCTGCGTAATAGATATGCTCCCCGCTCTCGAAAAACACCTCAAGTTGTTTCCCGTATACGCCGGCGAACTCAGAGTGCTTGGCGAGGCTGGGACCGGGTACCTTGTATTGGAACATTGGACCGAAGGCGAGACCGATTTGGCACGACGTGGAAGCCCAAAGAATACGTGTCGGCTCGGGGAGACAGAGAATGGTGCTAGTGGCAAGCCTGAAAGTCGTCAACAAAGCTGTAACTTGAGCCCGGCGGAATGCTGCACAAACCATCGAAAGTCACGGTCCTGGAGAGATAGGGTCAGAAGGGCTGATTGTGCAGACTGCTTCAAAACGTACTGCTTCGATATAGGTTCGGAGGTCCATTTTGGCGCTGCATATGGGCTGCAGAGATATGTAGTCTGGACGATGCATATGTCTGTGGTGGTCCTCGGCTAGAGCGACGTATTGTTCAATCGACCACGCCTATCGTCGTCAACTTCAGGACAGGCTTCAGATAGAATTTGAGTGGTACACACCCTTTCAACCACTTGAGTCTGATGAAGGGCGTCCGCGAGGGTCCGCCTCTCTGCGAGATCCCTCTCCTTGTCCCTCTTCAGCTGCGCCAGCTCACGCTCCTGGGCAGCCAGCTTCGCAGCTAGGTCTTGCTTAGCAGTGGTTTCACAGCGCAACTTCTCTTTCGCTTCGGTCAAGTCCCGAGAGTCGCTGAGGACAAGGGCTTCCTTCATCTCGATCTGCTCCTGTAGGTAGCCAGAGGTGAGCTCCTCGCAGCGAGTTCGGATCGAGTTGATATACCTGTTTGATGCACTGCAACTGGGTGACTTGCATCTGGAGAGCTTGAACCTTAGACTGAAGACTGGGCACGCTTAGCGCTGACGTCCTTGAGTTCATCTTTCAACTTCTCAGCCAGAGCTTCGGCCTTGACAGCTCGCTCGACCAGCAGTCTCTCGGCTTCGAGGTCGACGCTGCGCGCCGCGATGCCCTTGGACTGACATTGCCATTCTAATCAGCCAAAGAGTTTCGAGGGCCAGGGAAAAGCATGCCATAGACTCACCTCAGCCAAAGCAGCCTCCAGTTGCTTTATCTTTTCCTTCGACAGCTGAAGCTCCTTCCCCAGCACCTTGATTGCCTCAAACGCACCGCTGGGTTCATAATCGTCGACCTGCATCGCTGAACTCACAGCCCGTCGATGAAGGGTGTAGGAAGTCAAGAGAGAACCACAGAGATAATATGTTCTTCCTCGTCATTATGTATAGCGCGGAAACGTGGTGAGTGGGCTAAGGAAACCTTGGTTTCGGTTTAGCCGCGGCAAACAAGGTGAGGAAGATAGGGGCTCGGAATTTGCCGTGTGCATCGACAGCGCGTTCGAACTTCAGGTCCCTCAATTGCTTGATACCCAGTCAGAAACTTCTAAAGTCTGAGCTACAGCCAACCTATCTTCACAGTTAAAGATATAAGATGCTTCGATTAAGTAGGTACCCTACGCGCTACATCGTAGTCTACGCGCCAGACAGCAATAGTCATTTCTCCGAGTCGAATCTCCTTCTCTTGTGCCCGTTAGTCCAGGGTCTTGTGTTTAAATTCTCCTTGATCCTATCTTGCAAGGATGAAGAGCCGTTATACTTACTCGATAACGAGTTATGAATGTGGTGGTTAAAGCCAACGCAACGCAAGATGGTACACTCAGCTCTGAGGATGCCATCCGAGTATAGGGATTCGAGCAGCGTTTTGACAGAGTGATCGTCGAACTCGACGTAGGTTAGAGGCGAGAAAGTTTTTTCTGAGAGTAGTCTCGCAGCCTTTAGGCATAAATAGAACGGGTAAGAGATTAATGCCGTCTATCAGTGTGGGTCGAAGAAACATAATGACGCACCTCTAGCGTCTCGCCTCTGGCGCAACCTTGAGGGTTATTCTCCCGCACGCTTTCTTTGGTGTAAGCGCCTGCATAGTACGTCTTACCCTCGCTCTCGAAGAAAACCTCCACAGCCCCTGTATGCCTTGAGAGCGAGGACTCCTTCCAGTAGGGGCCAGTGAATACGCTCATAGGGCTGAAGGCTAGCCCTATTTGACACGATTGGGACGTCCATACAAGCAGATCTGGAAGGGGCAAGCAGATGTATCTGTCTGTGACCCTACGTTGGGTCAGAGGAGGTGACCTGGTGTTCGCGGGAATCGGCGGCTACGTACCACCGTAAGCTTGGATCCTGTATCCATGCAGTCAGCTGGCGTGCGTCTTGTCCTAGACGAGGATTCGTTACATACTGCTTGGAAATAACTCCGCAATCTCTTCTCGTCGGCTATGCAGACGGGTCTGAGGCTACTGTAGTCCGGTCGGTTAGCAATTGTTTGCTGGTTCTTTCCGCTAAACGTGACGTATTTCTCGACAGGCCAGGGCTAGGGCAGGTGGTCGTCATTGAGAAGTACTACCGCAAGAATAAATACGGCCATACCAATTCCGAATCTTGAAGCTTCTGTAAGCGCGACGAGATCTCCCCTCTTTCCTCTTCGCAACGCGCAGCTTTAAGAGTGGCAAGGGAAAGGTCTTCTTCCAGTTGCGAGACCCTCGCTACAAGTGATTTGTTATCTGCGGTCTTCTTGCTCAACTCCGCCTCCACTTGCAAGAACCGTTTGTTCTTTCTTAGCATGGGTTCCCTTATCTCTTCATACCCCTTCTAAGGAGTGTCGTCAACNACCAGACTTAGATGAAGTTGGGCAATGGAGCGATACCTGCTGGGCTTTCTTCATATCGTTGAGTTGTTTCTCCAAGGTGCTCATCTTGNCCTGCTGCTCCGCGCGTTCCTTTTGCGACACTTCCAGTTGCTTCCTCATTCGATACTCTTGAGCTTCTATCAGTGCTTCTTCCTGTGGGGAGGTGTTAGCTTNTTTGAACTTTCGATGNAAACATCCGGAACTACGACAGTAACGTTACCTTCTTCACAGCTCTCAGCTTGTCAGCCAATTTCTCAAGCTCNNCAATCCTCGAGTCCTGTTTNACCAGTTTTGCTCGAGCATCTCCGAGCTCNAATTTCAACTGNTTCTCCCGAGCCTCNGCGTTTACTGCGCGCTGAAGGAGTTTCGCTTCCCGCTCAGGATTAGAACTGCTACTTCCGCGGCTNGATCGCGACTGNAACGNAGGNACTTGAAATCAGGNNNGATGGTCTTGGNTACANNCAGAANNCCCACCTCGGCGAGTGCTTCCTCGAGCTGCCTGATCCGGTCCTTGGATACCTGCAACTCTCGNCCAATGATTTTGACCACTTCCCCAAACGCGACGCTGTTATCGCCGTGCCCGTCTGNAGCCATGAGCAACTCTGAGNTACNAAGNANAANGNGNANATGGGCNNNNCNNTNNGNGCCCTCNNAAATCNGGTCNCNNTAATCAGATNCACAGNTCGGCGGGAGAAGCACTAGTCCAGGGCGCAGGGATAANTGAATAGGCTTNAACCCCCGCTCNAGAAGGCCTCATGTCAGAAGGGGCCAGGGTCGCTATATGTTNGCTCATCCGCATAGANNTCCNNANTCGCNTNTCCNAGGGAGCGNNNNGCNGNAGCCTGAGCAAGTATGCGGAGAGACCTAAGCAATTCCGAGNANGANTGAANCATGGTTNTGGNCAAGGCGGACTGGNGGANAGNTGAGCCCAACANGCNGGCCGGCATTTCCCGAAACCCCTATCCTCACCTTGATGCGCCACANTGNACTCAATCTTTGCGCAGGCTNTGCTCTGNGCTTCCATCTNCTTCAGAACNGAGTCAGCNATGACGCTAATATATACCCTGNGAAGCATAAGCAGCTCCCAATCTCCACTACCGACTTGGTAGTCGAGTGACACCNATGGATTCCAGGTCACCCACAGAGGAATACCGCGACGATTCCGGCGGTACACTCGAGGTCATAAAGGTGATTGCGAGGGAGCTGCAGCTTGCCAACGAGCGGGTCAAGTCCCTTGAGGAGGCCNTAGCNCAGGTACGTTAANTTCAGTTTCATCTATCTTTTCTTCAGTCAAAGGTTAACGAATGCGCGTAGGCTCAATTNAGCGCTGTCGAGGTANTAGACGCTGGCAGCACTGGCGGTGACCAGGACAAGGAGCTGCTCAAACGCGCATTAGACTCTGAGGCGCGGGAAGCTGCGCTGAAGAATGAGCTTGCTGAATGCCATGACCGNGCAGCCAAGCAGAACGTGAAAGTGAGCGAGCTGCAAGAGAGAGTCAGAAGCATGAACGCCGAGCTGAACAAGGTACGACAGACTATTGAATTGCTGCACCCCTAAAGAGTCATTTGCGATTGATCAAGCTCGGTCCTCCAGGAACGCGCAAAGGTCAAGGACACCATCTTACTGAAGGATAACGCTGTCTCAAGACTCAAAGCTAAAAAGGAAGAGAATAAGCTNCTGGCCGGTCAGCTTGCCCAAATGAAGCAGGCTTTGACTGTTTTGGAGGAAGGAAAACGNGCTTTACATGCGAAATGCAACGAGTTCGAGCAACTTGAAAAAGGCATGAATTTGTTNGGCACAACGNCTTCCCTACACCGTCGCTAACCACNNATNGAATAGCCCTGGCCNCTCGACAAATACGTCGCACTATCAGANGGTTACGCCAAATTTCGCGGTCGCCCNGACTTCATNTCTCTCCGACCTGTATGCGATGCTCGCACAGATCTACGCTNATGCATAGAGGAGGTTCGTTCTCGGAATACATCTCTGAGTGACAAGGCGAAGGNGATCTGACTGNAGACTGTAGGACCGGGACCTTCGGTGGTCAGTATNACATCCTCCCATTTCCTAGCGCATCTCTCAACCAAAACTCAGGGTTACGAAGAGCATTCTTCGTCTACCTCATCCTCAACGACTCATCTGGACNTCGACTTCTTGTCAAGTGGGACTGGCCTTCGGGCCACGACACATATATGAAGGGTCTTATGGTTGGAAGTGCCACTCTGNATTCTCTGAGCTCAACGGAAAGAAGATGGAGGTCTTCTTCGAGGACAAGGAGCAGGTTTACTACGCAGGAACTTACACCTGTGATGACATCCGGGATCGCAACCCTCAAGGATGCTTCCCATGCCCAGAGGAGGTACGGTACACACTTCGCCTAGCGGTGATTCCGAGCTCACGAAATCGCAAATCAGTGTACTTGGGAGCTTGCGCGCGCAACTGTAAGCGTGCCGACTTCCGACGCAGGTTCGAAATCAAAGTCAGTCACGCGGATCCTGCAGAANCTGGTTGAGAGNCTGTATGCCGAAGGGATCCTGAAGGCAGAGTGTGCAATATTGCAATGCGTAGGCTTNAACCGCCAGATCCACGATNCGCTTTCTGNGAAGTANGAGGAGTCGAANAAGCAGAANGAAGTACACTCGATCTCCCCGCAGAAGAAGTNGAANGGCNATTGAACTGCGTGTGTTCATGGTGNATTTTCCTCTTTCTTGGTANNAAATGGCGGTATATCANATTATGGCTACAGCTAACGCGATGAGTCCAGTGCGAACATCGAAAATAGATACAGTTTACTCTAAGTTGTGAATGAGCGAAAGTGTCCNTAGCAAGCATAAATGGTGCAATATGGAATGAGTATGATAACGTGGTGGTTTCGTCAAAGGAATGAGTGGACGTGAATAATATCATGTCGTCAGCCTGAGAAAGAGGGTGGGATGGAAAATCAAAAGAATAAATAGTGGTATCGTTGTTNAGATCCATCAAGAGGTCCATGATTNGGGCCATCGTNTCGCCTGCTTCTAGCCTTCTGCCTAACCCGATGATGGNGCNAAAGTATGGAATGCNTTGCTGTAGGATGCCNGTCCNGCNGAGCNGAATCCACCTCGAATTGGCGAAGTNTCNACCAAAGTCTTCCCGCCGAANTCGCCNTCTTCATCANTTCCAGACTGCTCCCAAGGGTTCTGCATCATGCTNANNTTGGTCATTCGATGATTNCGATGTTGACCACTCCTATTCGGGACCATAAGAGTCGANGAGCGATCGTTGGCGGACCTTGGACCNCGCTGTGCGTTGGGGCGAGCTGCGTACGGATGTTGGGGGATAGGCGGAGGCGGAGGGTACGACGCATCCTCGTACGCAGGTGGGGCGGAAACCGTGTTGACGGTCATCATTGACTGCCTCGCGTTCCTCAGCCGCAGCCTGTATCGCTCATTTTCCTTCCTTTCCTCCTCCAAAGCAAGATCCCTTGCCTTGTTGTTCGGCATTTGAGGCTGCTGAGCGGTAGACGAGCTTGCCTGTTGCGGGACTTGAGGGGCGTTCACGATTGTGCGTTCACTTGCGTAGCTGAGGCCAGCCGTCGTAATACTGTCGATGGACTGCTTTCTCGCAGGCGCTGGAGGATGATACTGCACCACAGGTGACACCTCCCTCTCGGGCTGGCGACCCCACGCCTGAGAACGCTGGACGTCCCTTCGAGGTACAATAGCAGCGGTGGCCGGAGGGCTCACAGGAACNACGAGGGAACCTTGNGANGACTTGGTTGCCATCATNTGGGAGTGNGCNGTCCTCATCTGCTCGAAGTACCTCTCNTCCTGGGGAGTGATATCCTTTGAGCGAGCTCGNACNTGGTACGAGGGAGTCGGTGCAGGAGGAGGNGTNGGGAGCAAGTANCTGATTGTGCCAATNTCCGCGGGAGATGCNGGTGCGTACGGCGATTGNGGTACCGTCGTATGCGCGTTGTANATNGGNANTTCCGAGGNCTTGNGTTCNGGGAGNCCGTAGGCTGCGTTCCAGTCTTGNTANGCNTCCTGNCGCCATTGGTCGTGCTCTTTCNTCTGACGGCGNCGANTGCAGANGTAAATGATCAGGGGGATGGANAGGAGAGCGATGACGGCGATAACAATGCCGATAGCGATTGACACTGTACGGGTTTGGCTCTGNTTGGCTGGAGGGGAAGGTTTCGTGGACGACGAGTTNGATGAAGATGTCGGTGGAGAGGAGGTCAAGGAAGNTGTNGGGGCNGCTAGGGACGANCTNGGNACGNTCCTNGCGANGGGCTCGTCTCCNGNTTCGAGNTCNGTATAGCTGTTCNGCCTGTTAGCTNGANTNCTCAAGGNCNAAGCCTCGGGAGTACGCACATGATCGAATCNANCACAACGAACGCATNGGTNTCCANCACCGATACCAGNAGGGTATGCTCCACCTNNGGATCCANATTGTTCACNGAGTACAGTACGCTGCTTGGGGTNGTTGCACGTCCACCNTCGCTTTCCGAATGGTNGGGATCNCGGAGAGATANTNGGACAGGTGNNTGTCCGTCGAGNGATATCCAACCCGTGGANACTTCGTATGGCCAGAGNGGGTATGAGAGGTGTACGGCGGTGCCTAANCNNGATGGAAAGTGAATACAGCGACANTNAGNNTNTNATAGNAGNNGNCNCACCTTGAAANNTGAATGTTGCNCTTGCGNTAGGGTCNTTGAAGGTCATCATATGTCCACCACCAGCNGAATACTCCTCGAATGTCGGTGTATGCTCCCAAGTGCCGGTGTAGGAGACCCGGGAGTCGCTGTCATCGANTGTGANGTTNCGGAGGGCGAAGGCGGGTTGAAGGGTNAAGCAGAGAATNGAGATGAAGAAAAAGCGNGTGTATGAGAAGGAATTTGNAGGAGCTGAGGAACGACTGGANGAAGAGGTCCGTTTAGTACGGCTCTTGCTAGGAANATNANTGCTAGGGGAANAATTGACTGCCATGTTGCTTGTCAAGCGNTAAAGGAGTGAAGGAATAGGCTGAGTTCGTTACCGAAGAACGAACAAAAGTAAAACAGTAGGCGAAAAGAGATATCAAAAGGAAAAACGTAATAATTCGAGGCAGGGATGAGGATGAGGAGGAGGAGTAAGAAGTCAGAAGAACAAAAAGTAAGAAGGGGAGGACAACGAAGCCAGCGTTAGGAGCCTACTTGTGTGCGCACCCTCCACGTCAAATACAAATGAAAANGGAGTGTANGNCACACAGCCAATCGCAGCCCAAGCCGAGCTGTCACTCGATTGNACTGTNCNGAGGGGTGATCCAGACGCACCCGTGACCAAGCAACAAAAGGATTCCNGAGNCAGACAGGCAGAAGGCAGTACAGGAGAGCTCAAACCCGCCACAGGCTTTCATCTTAACCAAATNCAACCTCTCCTTTCTGTCCAAGAGTATAATAAGCCTTTGTACCGCAATTGTTCGAGGAGGNNGNNGCCGNAGGGAGAGTACAAGACATACCTCAGTTAGGGATGTGGTGATCNCGTATTTGATCACTTCGTTGGGCAAGGTTTCCAGGCACACACGGAGGAAGTTCATNGATGATGGGTGTGGGTCCAGGTACNCNCANAANANTGCGCTTCCTGAGGAGCTTCTGCNGTCCTGCACGCGGGANAGTAGCTTCTAGGTATACACAGTAAGTAANCGAANGNGCCGTGCNNAATCNTNGGCGNCCCACCCTNCCAGCAGTATCCTNCACTGCAGCACCCTCCGATTCGGAAAGTGCATCATTCAAGGCCAGCGGCCCTGAGTGCTGTCAATCGATGGACGATAAAGCGTCATCGGGTTATTGTTCTCCTTTGGCTTTGCCACCACACCTTGCCTCGCTGTGTTGGTCGTCGTCACCATGGGCAGCCACCATCTCCCGCTTGTATCAAACTTCATATAAACNTTGAATGGGTGCTAAGCGCAGTGATTGGGCTAGTCGTAAGTGTCTTGACGATGGGNCGTGGATATCTAGGGAANGACAATNAGCTTNTCTTTCAGANGGGGATTNGAGACATNGNATNGNCTCCTGNNTCGATNAATCGCATTTGGGGGAAGTTNCATTGCTGGCCGTCGGCGGTANGTGCTCAACAGCCTTGTCAAACATGGAACGACAATCGAGCCCNNCGCCTTTGCACNNTGCCCGATGTCTCGCACGCCCGACGCACACCACGCAAAAGAACAAGGGCACCGACTGCGCCCACTCTGTGCTTCCCGANGCCCGCCGTGAAAAAAAAAANGCGCCTGCCTTTACACCACGGTCACCACCTCAAGACGCGCTCGGCGGTATCAAAACCACACCAGAAANTACAAGGNCACTCCAATGTTAGAGTTTGCACACNAACCAGCCTCGAAGATCGTTAGGACCCTGNGCGAATNGCTNGTTGTCNGTGACAGGAACGATGCTGAAAGCNCTANCCTTGTAGTGGGGCNGNAACAAAGCAAGANNTNGTCNGCNNGCCANNGCNNNGNNGNNCCNNNGCNNANCNNNCGNANAATCGGAAGAGGANGAGGCTTGGCGAACGCGGAGACGNTCTAGGTGTGACCATCAGAGTGGACGCCACTGTGATCCTACGGGTGACAAGGACGNGAAGGANAAGCNNNGCNTTGCTTTGATNNAACGCTGNAGCACCCNACGCCGCCGAAGGGGTTCCAATTGAATGAGGAAGGGCCGCANANTGAAGGATGTTAACTTGCCAGTATAGAGTACGATGCAGGCGAAGACGCACCTGGGAGAAGGCATACGGCGGGGTCGAAGCATGAGCTTGAGAAGGGAAGCCNTCGTNCAAGCTCAGGGTTNCTTGAACACAATCTATTCATACAAACGTCCAACAGAAAGAGAAGTNAGAACACAAGAAACTTCTGCAAGAAACTCCAGGTCTCGTCATAACAGACGTCCTGTNTCTTGTCCTTGTAGNTGAGNCCTGAGGAANTTGGGGAGGGCGTCAATAANGAACAAAAAAGTGTATGTGGGTGAGGAGAGTCAGTATATACGTGCGGGTACCATGATGAGAGTGGTTNNGNAAGCGGGAGGTCGTGAACGTTGGAANAACAACAACAAAAAAGAGATATGCGAGAACTATGAGAAAACTAGACAGGTATATAGTGAGCGTTCGTATGAGTTCGGGTGATGGTAAATACTATACGTAGGATTCAGTGCAAAAGATATNTCGGTTTGAGGATAAGGGGGAGCATTGTCGTTTCGATGGCANGGCAGAACACTGTTACGGTGTCTTTGGCCACGCCAAAGGAAAGGTCCGAGTCGTAGGAAGTAGGTAGGTGAATGTCGGAATGCGAGGAAGACNGGGAGTGCAAGAGGTCCGAGGAGCAGGGAGAANGTATCAGNTTATGTCCGGAACGANGGAGCAGTCGATGCTGGTTCGCTATGTGGACTCAGAGTGAACTTCCTCTGTTCTGGAGATGCCGAGGAATGGGAATGTAGATCCGAGGACGCCGTCCGTGTATGGGTCTGAATCTCATTGGGTAATGGCGGCTGNTCACTCGCCACAACGTTCCTCAACCCCGAAACGCGCCCATTCGACCCTGTCGACGGANCATGACTGTGCCTCGAGCGGTACGCCGCGACAGCCTGTTCCANATCGTACGAGCCNAGGTCACTACTGCTTGCATCGAGNAGGTTCTTNCGNGANGGTACGCTCTTGAANCNNTTCCCCTTNCCTGCGCTAATNCCGTCGTTGACCTCCTGCATCGGNGGGTTGGGTGGNTCTTGGTTNGCTTGCACCCACGCACGGTGCTCTGCCCTCCTCTGGGCTCTNCGTCGGAGCCAGTAGATAAGGCCAAGAATCGCCAAGAGGCCTGCAACACCAAGCACTACCCCGAGCGCAATTGCCATTCCGGTNTTGTTNGANGANGAGGCTGTGGCTACTGAGGCGTCCGTAGAAGTCGTCCGCCTTGACGTCGTCGTCGATGTTGAGGTGTCAGTNGAGGAACTGCTGCTAGAGGTAGAACTCGTGGTGGGAGGTAGTGGACGTATCGTCGGTGTAGTAACTGCCNAGCTGTGAGNTANGTNGACAGCGATANTGAAAGNACNTACATGAGCATATCCACNACNGCAAACGTCTGCCCGACCGGTACCGACACNACNAGCTCATGCTGAGTGTTGGCCAGNTTCATCTGCTGCCATCGCACNGCGCTNGACTGTGTCGAGGGCCCTCCATCTGCTGCAANNTGNGTAGGATCCGACAGGTCTATCGTCTCTGGTGTTCCCCCATCCAACGCGACCGCNGCCGTTATTGAGTCTGCCCACAGTGGTGCGGAGAATGCGATCCCAGTGCCTGAAAGGGCACTATCACTATCCAGGACCACGTTCCGTNCACTCCCTGCACTCACCNGTGAACCTAAACGTCGCAGTAGCCGTNGGGTCATCCGTNACCATATGGAATCCNCCCTGGTCATGGTCGTTCACTTCCGTATTCCTATGCCAGCTTGTAAGAGGGGTATACGTGATCTGGGCATCGTCGTCGTCGACCTGGTGCGCAGTCTGGCCCCAGGCTGCCAGNACCAGGAATTGGAGGAGGATAAAGGACTTGAGAAGCATAGAGGGGGGTGACGGCAGGGTTTTAGAGGTGGAGGGGAGCGATTTTCATGTCCTGGACGCCCAGGAACATGGACGAGCTGTGCAACCGACGCTCGGCGCCGTCTGGCGCTGTGCCAAACGCCCATCACTTCTTGATGCCTGCACAGAATCGCGCGCCAAGAGACAGCTATAATTCTCGCATTANAAAGGTTCANNTTTGTNTTGTATTGCNCCTNCTTNANCTGAACCAGTNACAANANATNTGTANCNGTAGGTCCATTNCTCTCANTANAAATGCGAGANGAGGATGGTTTCCTNGCCCTNCATCCTCGCGATTTTACTCGGCACAGGCTCCAATAGTTCTACCGCAGCGTCATAGGTTCGTCACTACAAAGGGACCGAATAACTCTGAATGGTCCCGCAGAATGGCGCCGTCAAGGNGGACATCCAGCTTNGCGGAACGTACNTCTCGCNGGANGGNGGAACATGCAGGGGNTATTGGAGGTNANAAAGGAAANGGANGGGNACAAGGAAGAGAGGGAAGAAGTTGGATACACTGGCGCTTACTAGTAGNTGCCANAGCCGANCCGGGTCTGCNACGGNGNGCGAAGNNGCATTGCAGGCCAAGGAACGGNCAGNACNGNCTTGNAGGAGGCTNAAGANGNNCGCTCNNCGAGNTCCCNNNTCTTCTTCCTCTCGCGGAGCGCAANCTCCCGCAAATCCTTNCGAAGTATCTTCCCNGTCCCACTGCNNGGNAAATTCAGCACAGCTNCAACGCAGCNNAGTTCGTNCAAATNGCAATCGACATACCTCTTCGGAATNGCTGATAAGACCCGCACACCACCTCGCAGGTACTTGACATGCGAGACTTGGCTTTTGAACCACGCCTCAATTCGCNTCTCGAAGTCCGAACGGTGNGNNNCTGCNNCGCNNCCCCGCAGGAGACTNCGGTCGGAAGGTACTATGTACGCCCTACAGGAAGAGGGAGGTNTGATTAGNGAAANGGAAAGGACGCNTGGAAGGCGAGGATATGAAACAGAGNGGGAGCNGCNCGTACCTAGGCAACTCGTCCCCCGTANCNTCATCTGGAACACCGATGACGCCGACNTCTTCTACCTCCGGATTTTCCATGAGGATGGCTTCTAGCTCTGCNGGAGCNACTGTATGGNNGACACGAGGAATTAATTAAAGATGCTGTGCCNTNATNAACGAGGGGCANGCGCTNTTAGGGNGGCTTGGTGGAANAGGNACGTACCCTGGTGGCCTTTGTACTTGATCATCTCTTTCTTCCTGTCGACNACGTAGAAGTACCCGTCGGCGTCCCNCNTGAGTATGTCTCCGGTTTTGTACCAGCCATCNNCNGTGANGGACAGTGTNTTGGCTTCAGCGTTGTTNAGATANCCCTGTNGNANNTGNNNTGGTNNGTCCANCNTCTNCNNGACGTANNNGCTGNTNCTTGCCTTGACGATGGTAGGNCCTCTNACCCACATCTCNCCCTCTTCACCCTNAANNGCNTCTCGGTACTCTGTNCGACCTTCCTTCNACGNTANNTCNANGACNAGCCNNGTTTCNAGGTTCGNCACNAGNTGNCCNACGCTCCCAAACTTCCGNATNGAATCCTNTGGNANNACNAGAGTGGAAGGACAAGACGTTTCGGTNGAGCCGAAGCCTAACCGTCGAACGGTGNNCAACCNGTNTCAGTCAACCAAGNCCAGAAGCAGGAGGTGGAGGATAGNAAGACGAACCTTCAATNAGGGTAACNTTGGCNCCCCATGCCNTACAACGATCCAAGAACTTCGTAGCCACTGCGTTCGACAGATGAGCTGCCCCGGATAGTACGCTCTTGATACTCGAGAGGTCATACCCATCTACCCCTAGAGCCCATATTCCATGAGCATACGTTGATAGGACAAGAGGAGCGACATACCTGGATCAGTTCCCAGGACTAGGAGGATGGGTGGGACCACGAATAGGTTGGTCACTTTATACCTCTCAACAGCCTGACAGAAACTCTTCACGTCGAAGCCGTGGGGCATGATGACTAGGGGCCGTGCTCTCGAGATGCAGTACTGCATGACGATTGAGAGTCCTGTGGTGAATAGATCACTTGTCAGTACAAGGAATTGTGAGTGAATGAAGAAGAGGGCGTTCGACAGACCGTAGATGTGATAGAACGGCAGTATCGCGATATACACGTCGTTCGGCGCCTCCCAGCCACTCCACATCGCTTGCATGACCCTGAAACCGGTGCATACATTCTTGTGGCTTATCTATCCCACCATATCACTGTCAGGATTGGCCTCAAAGCGAATGCTGAAAGCGAGAACGAACTTCTACACCTTTCGGTCGTCCCTGCAGTAGATATGAGCTTGATTCTCCTCAAGAAAATATGTAAGACTCACGGTAGTACCAGAACTACAGCACAGGAAGACAGTCTCATCCGCTGCTGCACCATCGAACACCTCGCCCCGATCCATCTCCTCCCCTCTCATCAAGTCACCCAAGGCTGCATAAGCATCATCTGCACGTCCGGCCAAAGTTCGGCTTGCGTACGGATCAAGGTCAAAGTTGAGGTCCATCACGAACACCCTCTTCGCCGCCTCCTCATCTTCCACACCCAGAAGCTTGAACATAGCCATAACAGTAGGTACGAGGGCCTTCGCAGCGAAGATCGCAAGCGGACGACTATCCGCGTACTGCCATGAGAGTTCGCGTGCAGTCAGGGTACAGGCTGGGAAGGTGATCCTCAGACCAGCTGCGATGCACCTGAAAGGCAGTTAGCATGAGCGTGTTTCGAATGTAGATGAGACGCGTACCCGAAAAGGACGACCGGCCAGGAGATAGAGTTCGGGCTGAAGATCATGACAGTGTCTCCTCGCTTGAGTTCTGTAGATGAGCTTGGGGAGTGAGGACTGGGTATTCGGATGCGGTTCTTCAAACCCCACGCCAATTTGAGGGATAAGTGCTTGACATCGCTTCGACTGAGGATTTGGCCAGTGGCAAAGTCAATGTAAGCCGGTTTCGACGCATCTTGAGGATTGTAAGTCTCCTCAAAGAGAAAGGTGAATATGGAGCTTTGGACGACGGGAACTGGTGGCAGGAGGGAAGGGTAGATTCGAGTCGCGTCGCTCGACATCTCGTCTCAGGTGGACGTTCAATAAGGAAAGGGTGTCGTGCCAGCGCAACGTCCGTCCAGACCTCTTATATAGTAGGGTCCTGCACAAATTCCGATGCATGACTGTCTGAGGATCATGCTTTAGATATTCTTGAGCATCGGGCCGTGGAGCGAATGCCAGGTGGTACGGAGATGGGTCTGCATCAAAGGAATATAATTAGTTTGGGTCAAACCAAAGAACGAGGAGCTAAAACAAGAAGCAGGGAGTGCCGAACCGCGCGCATACCTTGCATACGGAACGCGTACCGACCATGCTTATAGCGCCCACAGCGTCTATTTCAAGGTCTTCCTGGTAGGCGATTCATGCTAGTTCAGCGACAGCACCGGAGATACGACCACCGCGGACTTCAGAGGAACTTGGGATGAAGTTCCTACTAGCCTTTCAAGTCGAACTTTCTATATGTTGTTTCCTTCACCCAGTGAAGTGGACGGACGAGGATGCCGTTATGAGCGCTCAGCAGCGCATACCGAGTCCCGCTCGATTTGAATGGTTGACACTGTAGCAGAGTAGCTTCACACCGTTTCAAGGGGTAGATCATCAAGCAAGGCTAGAAAACGATTGGAAGGTGATGGTATGGGTGAAACAGCAAACCGGCGGCTGCAAACCACACTGGTGGGAAACTTGAAGGCGTTCGGCATTCTCCGGGCAGACCCAGGCTTGTCAAAGCAACCTGGCCCCTCCTTTCGCTCGACCATCAACCTCGCCAAGGCCCATTCGTCTCACCGCTTACTTCCCTGTCTATCCTCTCTGGGATATACAGGTACTTTCCCGGCATTTATCATGTGCGATTCTAGCTGGGATTGCGAAGAGTTCAAGGCCAGATTCTGATAACTGGCATTCGTCATTGCGTGGCGCGGCTGCGCTGGAAGTTCACCAACTCGGCTGAATGGGTTTCCATTCTATCTCAGGTAGTCTCATTCTCTTTGTAACGACTGTACACTTGCGACCGGGGTTTCTCAGACTCGTCTTCACCTGATGTAAAGGAGCTCGTCATGTTTGACGCTCTCATGAGTTAACTGAATTGGCTGCTATCCTCTCTCCAACCTGATGTGGTTAACAGGCGTCCTCAGATATACTGAAGGTTACTTTGATCTGATTCTCAAGGCCCCTTGACTTCCGCAACGCAACCACTGGCGCAGAAGACATGTCCTCGACACCTGGTGGTCCATCGCTCCTACCTTCCTCCGTTTCCGTGTCAAATATGGGCGCCTCAAACGCCCAATCGGAGGATGCAACTGACGCAATTATCACTGGCTTCATCATCTCCTCTCTCTTCCTCCTCACCACTGTGATCACCACTGTGGTCTATTGCAGGCGCCACCCCTTGCAGGACCAACGCTTAGAACGAGCCTTCCATGATCTCCACCATGGGCCTGACCGTCGTTCAAAAGCGTCGAGGCGTTTTCCAAATTCCGACCTCCAACGTTGCCGCTCAGGGGTGGGCTCCCACCCGTTGCTGAGCCCTGCGCACACCCGCCAAGAATCGCCAAATGAACGTGTATGGTGGAAGGAAGACGCGATTGGCTGGAAGGCCTCGCCTGCTGGTCTGCACGCGCTACTCATTGCGTCGAGGAGCATAACGGGAGAATACCTAGCTTTTGACGAGGAAGGAGACGAGTACTTCCATGTCAATAGGACGAGGGACGCAATGGATGACCTGCGCGCAGCAAGCACGATTGCACCACCGGCATACAATGACCTATCGCCCCCAAGGCCCCCGTGTCCTGTTCACTTCGCGTGAGGAGCACGATTCCTTTTCGTTTTCTTAGTCGCTGCGCTCACCTGTTTTCAGAATCTGAGCGGCATCTCTGGGCCGCGTCCTTCATGCCCTCATACCGCGAAATCGATAGCCTCTGTCACTCCTGAAACCGCCGCTTCCTCCCTCTCGTAGGACCTTCATTCTGTAGCATCACTCCAGACATCGACACCTCCGTGAAATCACTATCATGTTCAGTTACCCAGTCAAAGCAACCTGACACTTTCGCTCGCTTAAGGCCGTGTGCACTGATGAGTCAGTCGTCTGGCTCCGCTGTTGTGGCTGACAGAATGGGAATCTTTCCCCTGTCCACATCCAACCCCTCTGAACCCCGTCAGCATGCGTCCAAACTCGGACGAGGACCCCATTTTCATTGACCCAACTGCAATTCCCGTTGGCTCGACCGTATACTTCGACAACTGGAAGTCCAAGACTCCGCTCCCTAGACCCTCTGAAGTCGAATCGGGTTCCTTTGAAGCGCACTCTTATCTGCTGAAAGACGGTCATTACAATGGCAGGTTCTCCCAGCGTGTCCGGTACTACCCTGACCTGGGGTTGGTGGTCAAGTACGGCAGGCGCACCACTATCGCTGAAGGACAGGCTCTCTGGATGATTCGCAAGTACTGCCCAGAGGTACCCGTCCCAGATGTGTATGGTTGGATCAAAGAGGGAGAGGAAACGTTCATTTATCTGTCGTACATCGAGGGCGTTACTCTTCAATCTCGTCTCCAGGAATTCAGCGACGATGAACTGGATCAGGTGGTTCGAGATCTGAAAACCTTCGCAAATTCCTGGCGTCGTCTTCGCTTGCCAGAGGGCGAAGAGTTCATCGGTAAGGCTTGCCATTTAAACGTCATGTCTTTGTAGCTTAGCTTAACTTAATCCAGGTTCCCCTGACCGAGGGCCAATGCGTGAACAACTGTGGTGGAACGCAAGTGAACCCCCTTCGAGTGCGCTTCCCACAGTGAAAGATTTCAACGATGCGTTTCTCGCTCTTGGGAGCTCGCTCCCTTCCTATCCTGACCACGAATTCTACCGGTCGATTCGCTCCTCCTTCCCCGATGACGGTGGGATTCGGTTCACACATACCGACCTGGCTGCCTGCAATATCCTTGTCTCACAAACGTCGGCCAAGGTGGTCGGCATCATAGATTGGCAAGAGTCTGGTTGGTATCCGGAATTTTGGGACCTTCTAAAGATGAAATACCACGCAGATGGGAGGTGGTACGATTGCTTGGAACGTCACTTTAGTAATTTGTACGCCGAAGCTTGGGATGGGTTTTGTTTGCTTCTCAGCACTGGCGTCGTTTGAGAGAGTGTGCAGCACCCTGCGTCTTCTGAAGATCGGACTTCTCTTCTCCGTGCAAC
>JANDKE010001629.1:0-13397 GCA_027627275.1 Coprinellus aureogranulatus | reverse complement strand
CGGACGCTGATGATGGAGACGCAGAAGATGGGGATAACGAGCGAGTATGATGAGAGTAAGGACGAGGCGATGACGAGGAGACGAAGTTCTGGTGAAGGGTGTGGCAGATGGGTGTGAAGACATGGATGTGGACGCTGAGGAGAACGAGATCGCGCCTGCGGTCCCTGCGAAGTCTTTGCAGAAACGACGCACGGCTGTCGATTCTGACGACGAGATCATCCCCGCGACAGACCAGGAAGACGTGCTGGAAGGCGTAACTATCGTTTCGCGTGTCTCGCATGGGACGTTGGCTGCGACGACTCGCCCACAGCGAAAGAATCGACGTCGCGACTCTGATACAAGTATTGTTCCGGAGACTGAATCGGAGGGAGAGGGGGATTTAGCTGGAAAGCGGGGACGAACTATAGAGGCGAGCACTTCTCAATCGAGTATAGCCGGTACGAAGAGATGTATTTAAATGTATACCTACAATACTAATGGTATTGCCAGTTAAAAAACTCAAACTTGCGACAGATCCCAAGACGTCGTTTGAATTCTTGGACAGGCTTACTGAGGAAACCTTGGAGTACGAGCTAAAAACTGTGACGGCTGAGAGGTTGGCTTGGGAGGCGAAAGAGGGCATCAACAACGAGCTGCAATATCTCGAAGCGAGCAACAGCTGGGCTGCTATCATGGACATGAACGATTCGCTCGTCAGCTCTCCTGTATCCCCTGATGCTCCTTCTCTGGCAAGGCAGCTTCACAGAGAGGCGATGAACATTGAACCGGCATTGCAGAGCCACCACTTCATGCTTCGAACCACCCGATGGCGTTTCATTCTTCTAGAGACGTGGGCATGGAGATGGGTGGATGTCTGGCTTGTGGAGGAGATCTGCTTGAGGTGGAGAGATCCTCATCGTCGACGGGACGACTGGCTGGACGCTTTAACCCGGGTTGTGTCGACAGCGCTGGTGTGCCGACATCGGGAAATCATATTCGATCCAGTGGCCATACCAAGACTGAAGGACATCTCTCCTACCTCATTCAAGGTCACCAACACCCACTGGAACACCTACATGACCAGAAAATCTGAAGAGGACGAGGAGAAGTATCAGAAGGCGGTAGTCGACGTGATCCGTGAGGCGTTACCCAAATGGCTTGGGTTTTCGTCTGAGGCCTGTAAGGATGAGCGCATGAGGCGAGTTCGCGCTCATGCCATCCACGTCATCCAGAGCCGTATGGGAGACGCCATTCTGACCACCAACGCGGTCTGGTCTTTCTTCGACAACTTTTCAGAAAGGAAGGTACTGAAGACAAAACATCACCGTGGACGTGGTTTGCCATCGATGGATCGCATGCAGGCATTCAATGATGCCTTTGATGATCATCCTGTCATGCAAAAAGGGTCGACTGAATTCAACTTATACTGTTCGTACATGCGGGAGGCGCCTGATATAACTTCTGGTTTCTTTCAGTTAAACACTAGAGATATTGTTCCAACTAACTAAAGTCACCAAATTCATTGAATACAAATGTACTTGCAGAATACAAATCATTTCCCAGCAACTGCAATCACGATTACGAAAAGAATGTTGAACTTGACTCTCCAAACGTCCTTGTAGACGTAACCATAAGTGTTGTAACCAACAACGCAGGGTGATTTCAAGGTGAGCCTATCTTTGAACTCAGGAAGAGTGTCAAGATGATCATTCAATCCCTTGGTGGAGAAGTCCAGCTTGACACCTCGGCCATCCAGAATAGGCACTTCAAAACAGAGTCAGAGATCATAGACAGAGAGTATGTCATTAGAAGATTTTACCTTCTTCGTCAAACTTGTAAGAAGACTTGAGATGGCGCCTTGCAGCTGATCCTTTGTTGGAAGAGGGCTTTCTAGGTGAATCATACGGTTCCAAATCACTGAAATTCCCTTGTTCTTTGGTGTCAGTGCCTTCATCTTCATCTGATTCCTTTTTTTTTGAATCTGAAACACACGTCGAAGGGTTAACAAGTGTTCATGAAGGATATCAACCATTTACTTACCTTGGCCGTCTGGCTTATTCCGAGTCTGGAAAGTGAGCATGTTCTCTACCCGCTGGCCTTGAAGAGCATCCACTCGGAAGTTCATGCAGTGGAAAGAGGCGAACCGCTCATACCAACCACGATGGGGGATGATCACAAAGCCTCGGTAACGCTCCTTTCCAGTGATAGGGCCTCTGAGAGAAGATCGGACAAATGACCCAATGGCAATGCCAACAACAGGGTCACCTGTGGCTGCCGATACAAGCTCATACTGCTCGAGCATGTCCGACGGAAGGAATCGGGCAACAAATTTGGTGGGGTCTGCCGTGGCTGCATTGTAAAAAGGTGGTGTCCCTTCAAACGACAGCCCTTTGACAATGTTACTAATCAAAAATTTAGATATAATGCAATACAAAAAGGATTAATGCTCACTTGATGGTACGCTTATCCCCAATAAACTTCTTATAGAACTTGAGAGTGGCCAAGTTCATCGTACCTTCCTTGCTATTAGTGTTCTTTGTCATCCACGAAGTGATTTCACCAAATCTAACAAATAGCATGGTCAGATAACAATGATAAGATACAAACACTAACTCTCACTCCAAGTTGGGAAAGGTCATATTTGGGCATCGTTCCAAGAGCCCCTCATCATAAACCTCCTTTGGAACACCGTCCTTTGAAGGAAGAGAACTATATGGTTATGAGTGTCAAGGTTATATGTGTGAGGGAAGAAACACGCACGTAACGCGACAGTATCAGCTCTGCTGGCCGCCGGAGCGCACTTTGGGCATGCATCGACGAGGATGAACCCCAACTTTATGCCATACGCGTACGGAACGCGCGCAGGCATCACCATTATCGACCTTGACAGCACACTCCCTCTTCTCCGACGAGCAGCCAACGTGACACGAGCAGTAACCCGCGCTGGCGGCCAAATCCTCTTCATTGGCACACGCCCCGACCTCAAGACCGTCGTGCAAAAAGCTGCTGAACGACTAGGTCCCCAGGGATACTACGTCGGCGACCGCTGGCTTCCGGGTACACTCACCAACAAGCGGGAGTTCTTCCGAGGGCAGAACATCGAGCAGCTCAAGGTCACTCCCGACCTCGCTATCATCCTCAACCCCACCAACAACGTCAACGCCATCCGCGAATTCGCTCTCGAAAACGTCCCCACCATTGGTATCATCGACTCCAACGTCGACCCTCGCCTCGTCATGTACCCCATCCCCGCCAACGACGAGAACCCTCGCGCTGCCGAACTCATCACCGGCGTTCTCAGTATCGCTGGACGAGAGGGCGTCGCACTCGGTCAAAGCGACAAGATCGAGCAGGCCGTTCAGGAGCAGCAGAGGTTGAGGCAGCGTTCATCATGGAGGCGCGGTCGTAGTCGTAGTGGTACACATTATACACAGTCTAATATCATCTATTAATCGGACAGTACCCTACTCCGTGGTCTTCTGCGCATTGCTCTGAACTCCGTGCCAGTAGCCTAGAATACCAGTCAGATATGTAGAACAGCGGCATGAATGAAAGACTCACGTTCAGCGGCATCCAAAGCCCTAACGTTCCCACCCAACTTGTTCACCGTCTCAATGAACTCGTCCTCCTCCACACTATCAAACACAATCCCTCCTCCAGCCTGGAGGTACGCCACCCCATCCTTAAACACCATAGTCCTAATCGCGATGCACGTATCCATCTCATCATTCGCAAAGTCAAACCGTCCCACCGCCCCCGCATACACACCCCGCTTCTCCTTCTCCAACGACGACACAATCTCAATCGCCTTGATCTTCGGGGCACCCGAGACGGTACCAGCAGGGAAGATCGAGCGGAAGGCGTCGAACCGGTTCTTGTCTTCACGGAGGACTCCGGAGACTTGCGAGGTGATGTGGATGACATGGCTGAACTTTTCCAGGTGCATGAGTCGGTCGACTTTGACGGTCTTGGGTTCGCAGACCCTGTTCACGTCGTTGCGAGCGAGGTCGACCAGCATGATGTGCTCGGCACGGTCTTTCTCGGATGAGAGAAGGATGTTACCGAGCCTCTCGTCCTCTACAACGCGTATTAGCACATGAGGCGCACAGGATGGGAGATAGACGTACCCTCTGGAGTCTTGCCTCGCTTGATCGTCCCAGCAATGGCATGGTTGTAGACAATGTTCTTCTGGACCTTGCACAACGTCTCAGGACTCGCACCAACGACTTGAAGATCGCCGCAGTCCAGATAGGACATATAAGGCGAAGGGTTAACCTGGCGCAGCTGCCTATACGCGTTGAACGGGTGAAGGGAAGTGGGACGAGCGAGTCTCTGGGAGGGGACAGCCTGGATGATGTCTCCGGCAACGATATGCTTCTTCAGCGTCGTAACGAAACCCTCATACCCCGCCTTCCCCACATTCGACACGCCCTCGTTCCCAAGGGTAATCGGAGGCTGGACCGGTTCAGGCGTAACCGACGAAATCAGAGTCTTAGCCAGCCGCCTAGCCTTCGCAACAGCAGTCTGGTACGTAAACGCCAGGTTCGTAGCCCCGGTGTTCTGGGGACTGAAGACATGCGAGACGACTTTGATCGTCTGGAAGATATGATCGTAGATGACGAGCGTGTCGACGAGCATGAAGACTGCCTCGGGGATGTTCAAGACGTCCTTGAGTTCGGTCTTGGTCTTGGGCTCGAAGTGCTGGATACAGTCGTATGTGACGAACCCGATAGCACCGCCGGTGAAGGTAGGGATCTCGGGGATCTTGACGTATTTGAACATGGAGAGTTCCTTCTGGAGAGGGGCCATAGGGTCGCCCTGGACGTCGTACCCAGGACCGGTCTTGATAACCTTGAAAGGATCTAAGCGAGCGAAGGTTCACATCGTGGAGTTAGGTTAGATGACTCGAACTACCGTGGAGGCTAACAGTGACTCGCCTGCACCGATGAAAGAGTACCGAGCGATGTTCTCGCCGCCAACGACAGACTCGAGGAGGAAGCTGTACTTGGAGTTGTTGGCGATACGGAGGTACGCCATGCAGGGCGTGATGAGGTCGGCGGGGACCTCGACATAGACGGGGACACAATTCCCTTGCTTTTCGTGCAGGATGAGCTGCTCGACCGTAGCCAGAGGGGGGTATGCGGGGAGCTTCTATTCATCGTCCAACACCAGGTCAATACAGCCCAACGCCAAGTAGAAGAGGCAGACGAACCGAAGTGTCCATGGCGAGGTACTATCTCGAGTCGCGTGGGATGTAGTACCCAAGAAATCTGAGTGAGAGAGAGAGAGAGAAGAGGGGGCTATGGGAGTCGGCCTGGACTGAAAGCCTTTTGAAGGTGGGGATATACCCCGAACGAGTCTGTGGTGGTTGACGGTGAAGAGGAAACTGGTAGCCCCGCCATGGATGCAATATGATCGAGGCCGGATCGTCGGAGAAACGATAAATTATACCGCTGCCGACGACGCGGACTCCTCTTTGACTCCAACGACCACCATCGACGTCGCGCACAACGTCGACAACGTTGCTTGCGGTATAAGACTCAAGGAGGCGCAGAACATGATTACACCGCGGTTCAGCTGCAGCCAGACGGAGGATGCGGTCACTGTGTCGATGTATTGCCCGTCTGTTCGCGTACGCGTCTTCAAGGTTTCCTCTTCACAGAATCAACTGACACCTAAGAGAAAGTAGGCAGCAGATGTGGAAATCAACGTCGACGAAAACCTACTCACCGTTCACGTCAATCCATACTACCTCCGCCTCAACTTTCCCCACAACCTCCTCGAAGACGACTCTGCTTCAGCCAAGTACGATGCAGGGAGCGGGTACCTCAACATCACGTTGACGAAGGAGCAGAAGGGGCAGTATTTCGAGGACCTGGACTTATTGGCGAAACTGCTCGCTCCGAGACCAACGACGAAAACGACACCGAGTATCGAGGTCTTGTCGTCTGAGGAGAGTAGCTCGGAAGGCTTGAGCCAGAAGCTTGACGGACTCAGCCTCGATGCACAATCAGAATTCGAAGAAGGTGCGTGTTGTACTTAGCCGGGATTGGCAGAGCCTCGAGCTAAATCGTGTTTGCGATGTAGCTGCGGCGAACGATTGGCAGCTTCCACAGCAAGTCCCTGAAGGTTTACCCGAGTTACAGACGTCTCTGGAGAAGCCTTATGGTTTCTTGAGCCTTCACTCGGGGTACCTCAGACACGTTGGTCATACCGAAAATGAAGTCAACGATTTGGGACCTGACGCGGAGAAATGTTCGAAGGATGAGCGAGCCAAACGGAGGGTTCAGCGGGAGGATGAGAAATGGGATCCCGAGCACTATATGTCTGTCCTTCTTTCCCTTCGCTCTGTTTTTCTTTGACCTCAGCGCACCGATAGGGCCGACTTTGCGGACGACGAATACATCCAAGACCTTCTCAAATGGAAACATCCTTATAACGCGACACAGGATCCATTCGAATACACCGAATCGGAAAATCTAGAAATCTTACGGCTTCCTAGGAAAGAATGTACGTTCTATCCCTACGCCACACCGGAATGCTCAGGCTAACCATACTCCAGACTTAGCAGACGCATGGCAAACTCACCAACTCTACCTAACCCTTGCCACCCTACTCTTCTCCTACGCCTACGAATCTCGCACGAACCAGCTCGACGCAACACCCGAAAGCGCATGGACGCTATGCATCCTCACACCAGCCTTCACCGCTCTCCTCCCCCCTGAACCCTCGTCCACCAACGCACTGGAATTCACAACCCAAGAACTCATAAACGCGCTCGTCCCGTCGTACCGACGCTCGCTAGCATTCCCTTTATACCGCTCCTTCGCTCTTTCAGAGAAATGCCGTGTCGATGCTGCGCAGCTTCTAGCTAAGGGCAGAAGGACGGTTATGCGCTGCCTTTTGGATATGAAACGTATCTTGGATCACCATGAGGTATACTACGTCTACAGCAAGATATGGGTAGACGATTTCTGTGTTTGGGTGCAGGCGCATGCTAGGTATGTTTTTCCTTCTATCTCAGCTGTGAATAAATTGGGATCTGAGAATGACATCTGTTCCGCAGTGATGAAGTTCTGTCGAAGCTTGCCAAGACTATGGCGGAGACGATTGTACCGAAGGAAGCGATTGGATGGCATTTGGAAGAACTGGAAGCTGCGACACAGGAGGTCATGGAGCGACAGCCCGATAGTGATGACGAGTAGGTCGAGAAAAGTGTTCGATGGAAACAATCCGAAGTGAATTGCTCACTGGCGGGAGGCATAACTCGGTGAACTATAGGCTCGAAAACCAGCCGCTATGTATGTGCACGGGAATTGGTCACAAGAGTGCTAATACCCCTCACTCAACGCACCCTCGGCGGACTGGCTTCGAGTCTAGGTGAACCAAGTCAAAGGCGTATTGTGAAGAATACATTGATGTAGGATTTTCTCTCTTATCGATCCCTTTTCCGCCGCGAAAGCCACCCTTTTACGGGCTTCGACATTCCGTTAGAGCACACCCACCGCGTTGGCGCACGGCTTCCATTCATGTGTACGGACCTAACGGTGTTGTTGCCGTCAAGTGCCACTTTTAATTGCCATTACACCTTTTTCAACCGGTGCTGCGGACAGACTCTCATTCGGATAGAAGGTATCGCGAAGGTTCCCCAAAGCGGTGAAGAAAGCCCCAAGCAGCACTCATGTTCTCGCCTTGCCCTAGCTGCTTCTTGAGAGCACTTCGCTAACCTCTTCAGCGCAGGCTGTGGGATCAGCGGTGAGTTCCCTTCCCTTCCTGCGATCTTTCATATACGAGTCTTCTCACTTCTTCGCTCCGGCCGACAGAATCATTCGACCTCCTCACCGAGTCAAGGTTTGCGACCGCCGCGAAAGTTCAGCTAACGGCACCGTAGCCACCCTTCATATCCTCGGTGGAAGGTGTGACCCGTGGCGTCGTAGTGACCCTTGGAGAAAGGCGCTTGGTGGCACGCAGCCACCATGCCGTTGGAACGCACGAGGGCTTCGGAAGCCTGTATGCGAGCTGTGGGTGCCCGCGTACCACTTTCAGTAAATCTTCTAATTGACCAGTACGCATGCACCGACTTCTCTTCCCCTTCTCACTTTCAAGTGGGCTTGGAGAAGCAGTTGGCATGTTGCCTTTGAGTTTCCAGGAATGCTTCAGCCGTTCTTCCGCTTATCTCATTTGCGTGAAAGTAGGACTTCGTGTCTACATGGAAGAAGATTCTAGGTGCTCTGGTCACTGGCGAAGGACCGTGCAGGATCCGATTAGCCGAGTTCATTGTCTCGGGTGCGGGCGCTCGTTTGTCTTGCTTTGGGCTGCGAGAAGCGCTCGGCCGTATCGGTCAACCCGGAGAGCTAGTAGTTCCTCGTCCGTCGTTCTAATATTGGTCAGTCCTTCAAGCCCGTTCACAGTACGGTCATTGTTCCGATGCTTAAGTTTGGTTTAGTTATAGATAACAATAGCTGCACTCCGCAGTCTTTTTGTTCTTCTGGAGCGCGTGTGGGCAGGCTAATGACGCCAGCATGCATACGCGAGAGGTCTGCTTTGAGCAAATTATGCCTACGCTGACTAGTGCTGAAGCTGAGGACTCTGACAGATAACATCATTGAGATGTTAAGAAGCCATCAAGGAATACCGCATACCGTGTCCAGCAACAATGACAAGTTACCGCGGTACTTGGGTCCTATGACGCTAGTTCACCGACGCTTCGCATCGTATACGTAACTCACCAATCCATCCTCCAGAGTCAAGGGAGGTGCATCAATTGCAATCCTATACCACACCAGTGCGTATGATACACTCAACCTTGGGACTAGCGGGAACCCTAATTCTCCACCTGCACCTCTGTGGACCGCTTCTTGATGCCTAGCTCGAACAAGAAGTCCAACAGTCTCTACATCACCAATGCAGAAGTCTGTCTTTCGCCTTCTTTCTCTCTTTGCACTTAATCATCTGCATCTGTGATGGCACTCATTATCTAGTCCGAACTCGAGTTCTCAAGAAGGACTTCTCTCGCGAATATACCGATCTGGCCCAGGAAGGAAGGAAGGACGGAGAGCGTGACACTGACGGCGGACAACCCGGAGTGACCTCCTCCCGGGTGGCCATCGGGACCGGGGCAGAGCAGGGATGCCTTGCCTGTACCCGGAGCTCCACCGAAGGCGGGGCCTCAGGGTGTCTGAAGGGGATGAACTGGGCCGATGTGGGGAATGGGGTGACTTTCGCGGACTTGCATTTCCAATGAAACACTCTGCGAGCTGTGTGCGACATCATCAAGGGTGAGTGTCCTGTGTCCTGTTGTCCATTGACAGAAGGACGCCGCACATTCAATATTTCCTTCTTCCTCCCCTTTAGCTTGCTGTAATCCCTGCTTCAAGGCAAATGGAAGTGATGGAAATAGATCAATAGACGCCTGAGCCGCCCATGAGTCTTTGGACTAGGAAGGTGCCGTGATACACTGAAACACAAGATAAGAAATCTCAATTCAATAGTGATATTCTTCTGCCTCATGTTGTTTTTGTAGGGGGTTGAAGGCGGCCGATTCGCTTCATTGACGGTCAGAAAAGGCCTCCACAGCTATATTTTACAAGTCAGCTCACGTAAAGCATGAACACATGACGACGACGCATCTACGTGAGGGATGTGCAGGGTCCATACAAACACATTGAACATTGCCCGGGGAAAGCCACAAGTCAAGCCGGGCTATACCTTCGACATCGCGGTCGATCGGTGAGGACACTCACTGCGCTTTGGACAATCTCTATCTGTTCGCTCATCGTGGTATCCCGATGACTTAGGGAAATGTGATTACCGGCATGAAATCAGACTCTTTCCAGGTTGTATGTACAGCATCACGGCGAATTAATTCCTTGCCGTTTCCTCATTCTCGTAAGTGCAGGTCTGGCCCGGGAGAAGGAATACCTCGAACAACTCCCCCGCTGCAATCGCTCTACCATGAACACCCGCATGTCGCCATTGAGCCAGCAGGTGTATGGCTATGGTCTGTCATGGGCAGCGGTGATCTTCTTACTGGCCTCTCCTGGACCTCGGTGTCGCCAATCTGCAGCTGTGCCGTCTATTCTTACCGCACGGTAAGCCGTACACACAGTCACTCTCGCCTTGGTTACGGTATGCGTCCGGCAATTGACCGAACACATCGTCCTAGGTGTGTACGTTTGTTGGGGACACCTTGACCAAATGGGCTAATGACGGCGTATGTTTGCGGTTAGGCGGGATTTGTAGCGCCCATAACTTTTCCCAGTGTGCGTGCATTTCGCTCGTCTTGGAACAAGGGGAGGCGGAACGCTGCGAGGCGAATGCGAATGGCTCGCCATTGCTGGAAGCCAACACGATGCAGAAAGGGAAGAAAGTTATGATTGAGTTGCGTTTGTGGGTTCTCAAAGGCTTCTTCCTTTGCCTGAGGATAGTCTTGGGTGTCACGCGCAGGAAGGTGGGAGGCTTCGCGACGCCTTCCACCGTCGGTCCGGACTAACGAATCGCCCAGACATAAAGGCCTTCGAATATTGCAGAAGCCGTGAGCTGGGCACTGCGCGGGCCCCGTCGATCCTGGAAGCACATTACTGCTGCTGTAGTTCACCGTCCTCACCGGGCGGGATCTCACCTTCCAAACCTTCTTCGCGAGGGGTTGGAGGGTCCTTCCTTCCTTCCTCAGCTGGCGGTGTTGTACCTCCCTAATTCTCCCTTACCACGATTAGCCCCCCATTGGAAGCTTGTGCAATTGCGAGATACGCGAGTGGATGGGCGTAAGCGGAAATACCGTCATCTTATCTTCGGCGCTTACTGATCGCCACCTCGCTAATTCCCGCGTGTCCCTACAGTGAGAGGCTCTTACCCGTAGAAAAGTGTAGTAAGCCTCCTTACATTGGCCGCGCTCCCCGATGCCTTTCACTTAATCCAAGAGCCAAGCCTCTCAACAGGCACGTTCCACGAAAACTACCACGTTCACCTCCGAATCCATCTCCGCCAAAAGCCCAGACTCGCCTCCCGCACCCAATCACTGCGAGTGCCCACCCTTCCCCCGGCCATCTTCTGCCATCGTTTTCATTATGTCCATGTCACTTTTACAAGTCCCGCCTTCCTCTTCCTCTCTTGTTCCCTGTCTGTCTGGCTATCATCGGAGTCGCACGTCCCGAGCGGTCAAGCACCGCAAGTAGAGATACAACAGACATACATAGGTTGAAGGGTCACACGGCGGAGCGGCTCCTACGTGGGATGACGAGGCGCTTCCTGATACCTAAGGTAATGAGGAGAAGGGGTGTAAAGGGTGCTTGTGAACCCCGCCGGCCGCCTTGGGGAATATCTTAGCACGGGTGGGTGTGCGAAGGGATATCCATCCGCGGCTGCGCGGGCTCCCGGCGAGGCTTCGAAGGAAGCATTACGGGCCGTCACTTGCGTTATGAGAGCGTACACAGTGATACACAAGCCCTCCAGTATTCCTGTCTTTCGAGTTCGTACTCTCCAAAGGACCAAAACCGGTCGCCGAATAACTCGTGAAATTCCAAGGTATGAANTATAGTTCTCGTAACTTCTCCGTACACCACGGCCAAGTCCTCCCAATTTCAAAAACCCTCTCCTTCTTCAGGAATCAGAAGGCCTCGATTCCAGACCGCAGCTCAATGTCACGATCGGCGAGCCTCCGCGTCCACGCAGCACCCTCTCGGCTAGGGCGCTATCCACACCCTACCTTAATTGATCTGATGATCGAAGTGAGCGCCCGCGGTTAGGTTGTAGCCGGAGCGAGGTGCGGTGTGGGCCGTGTGGCGTGTGGTGCTTTGGGCGTCACGCTGTGCTGCATACGATCAGTAAGAGAGGCGAGCTGTGCGCTGGACGACGCAGGTAAGCGTGCACCCTTGATTTCGTCGATGGCATCCACATGCGAGAAGCTGGAATGGCGATGTAATCCGAGATCAAGCGTTCAAGCTTTGCCTGGGTACGTGCGTACGTCACGAAGAGCCGCTATCGAGGCATTTTCGTTGGGGAATTCGAGGGATCCTTCGAACGCATGGTCCTCGCAACGCACGATACCGAAGTAGCGGGTCGACATTTGGCGCCCCTCCATCAAATTGCTCGCGGCCACTGCTACCTCTCGCGAGAGGAAGGGACCCGAAAAGAGGCGAATAGCAAGCCCGTTATCACCTTGGCGGGCTCGCTGCCGTTTCGCCTAAGTAACCCTGAACCAAGTCCTCATATCATGATCACCTCGCACATAGCCTCCCATAGCCCCACGTTGCTCGCTTGCTCGCCTCAGCGAACGCGCCTAACATCCGCCTGACGTAGCCCTTCATGGCCGCCTTTTTAATTATGGAGAACGTAGCATCGCGGCAAGGCCGGCGCCTAGATCTCCTTACGATCGTTCGCCATGCTTTCGCTTGCCAGCCGCCGGCGGGCGGGCGGTCTGTTAGCCGAGGTGCTCCTACTCCAGCCTACTCCTCATCAGGACTCCCCGCCTCCATACCTAACAATAAACCTGAACTGTCCAGCCGACAATGGCGAGGCGCTAAACGTTCGACGTCATCAATAGCCAGACTCTTGCCGCGACGCTAGCTGCCTCCTAGCACGGGGATGCGAAGTGGCAGCCGAATGTACAAGGCGCTAAGTGCTACATAAAATAGCGTTGACATGACAAGCCCACCATCGACAAATGGCGTTCGTCGGTCGCCGTGGCAGATTAATCGTTAGTAGACTACTTCTGTCAACGTTGCCAGAATCGTTGGTGACTAGCGCCTAAATCAGCCTAATCGTCGTATACAGAGCGCCCACATATACGTACTAGCGCCCTCTTCGAATTCGGTCTTGTAGACAGTAGACATAGCTGAAGCGACACGACGTCAGGAGCGCACACATCCGACTCGGATTGCAGCTACTACTGCTAGCAGTATCTTCTATGAACTCGTTACTCCACGTCGACCGTGACTCACCCGAAGAGGCCTTCATAGACTCGCCCACTGTGACATTTCATTCATTTTCCTTTCCCCTTTCCTTTTCTCGACGCTCCCTTTGACCTCACCAACCCCGCGAACCCTCCATAGCACCAGCCAATTCGAGATGTCAGTGAATAACCAACCAGACCGTCCACAAGTCTGGTTGGGATGTATACAATAGAGGTCGTGAGGTATAGTAGTACATGGGTGGGTGCTGGTAACAAAAGACACAACCGGGCATGGCGGCGAGTGGGGTAAAATCTAGGGAGGGGTGGGGAGGTCTAGATGCATGGGTAAGCAGGTTGGGGGAAAGGCCCAAAACGCAACAAGAAGAGGGTAAAAGGGTAAACGCCCGATAAAATACAAAGAAAAAAACATGTCCGTTCTACGAGCAGGTTCGGTCCACCGAACTTACTCAAGCAATCGACCCAGCTAATACGCCTCGGGCTCTTGATAGGCGCAGCCAACGCGTGCTCG
>JANDKE010001628.1:0-13402 GCA_027627275.1 Coprinellus aureogranulatus | reverse complement strand
CGATCCTCCTCAGGAACCTACCCTCTGCAGGGGTCTCGTAAGTGGGCCCACTGACCCAAGCGTAGGTGCCCTCTGCGAGAGACTCCTGCGGTAGCTGGAGCTTACTCGCAGACAAGAACACCAGACGACGCAGCGCAACAGAGTATGCGTCTGATAGCGGCAAGAACCTGGGATGATCCGTGGAAGTTTGTGGGCCTAGTAGAGGATTCATGCCCGTCAGGTTTGGAAGGGCGATGTGGTCATTGATTACGACGACTATTGTATGGGGAGGAGAGCGAGTAAACACGTAGTCCTTCTGATAAGACAGTGTGTGTACTCACTCGTCCCAACTGGGATGTCCGGGTTGAGCGATCCAGCAGCGTTCGTGACTGGGTGCAAGATAGTCAGAATAGGTAAGTTCACATCGTGCATCTGGAGATACTAACTGAGGAGATCTTTGACTCCAAGCTTGGCCATTACCCTGACCGGGAAAACTACGGTTGAGAGCGGATGACCCTCATACGGATGGAACTAGGGCGTTCGAATATATCAGCCCTCTCCGGCCAATGATCATGCACGAGATAGTCACATACCCGTCCGAGCATTGCTACAACGGGTACGCCATCACCAGATCCAAGCAATCCGAACGCAAGGGCGCTCTTATGACCAGGAACTACACATCACAGAAGGCAGACATGAGTAAAACTCCGGACAGATACTGCGATTGGCGTATTCAAGGTTAACCTCACCTGTGCTCCTCCCGAATCCCGGAATATTCTCGTACGGTACGATCTCAACTTCTCTCAGAGTGTCAACTAGACCGCTCAGCCCTGATCCACAGATTATGCCGATTTGCGGGTTCTGCAACTTCTCTGGTAGCTTCGACCTAATTGCCTCGAGAGTAGGGCCAAAGGAGGTGGTCTTCGAGGCGTCAGGTGCCATGGTATCCGCTGGGCCGTGGTAACGAGAAGGTTAGAGGGTTGTATAGGTGGCTCTTCGTCGTAATGGTGTGAAGAGAAGATGAATTCGCCATTGGGGAACCGGCAACTCGTTCGACCAACGCGTTGGTCGCTGATGCCCCTATGCGGGTGTAGATTAGATTAGATCGACGATACCCTGATCGCTAATTAGCCCCTATCTCTCTGTGGCAAAACCGCGCGACATACAGCAAGGTCATAATGCCCTCTGCAGTGCTCGAAGTGCAACCCAGCGAGGCAATACTGAGAGCTTCGATCCCCCTCCAATTTTCTCACCGGATGGGTTAAACATGGGATCCTTTTACATGCCCCATTCATCGACTCTCCTTCGAAGTGGGACGTTCAAGCGCCTCTCGGTTCCGCCTATTCTCCACAGTGGCTTCGTTCGGGCCACACAGTATTCAAAGGGGTTAGAACCCCCGAGAATAGGGAGCAATCGGGCACTACACCGGCGTCTCAATTCAGTTCTTGCTGGAGTATTCAGCCAGAGTTTTACCTAGCTCCAGTGTTCGGTCGGTCCCGAGGTTTGGTCTCTTTAGAACCTCTCTCCTGCTGCAAGGCAGTGCTTCGAGCTCTTCTATCACGGTTGAGGGAACAGGAAGGATCGGAAGCGCGTTCGAAGTCTATGGATGGGACCCAAGCGGCATAGACTCGGTCTCTTGGGACGTGAGGGAAGACCAGATGGATTTGTGGTGTCGATGAGCACACTGCACCATTCCGTCATCCCATGCGAACTCACACCGAAGTCAACTGCATCAACCCTAAGTAGTCCAGGAAAGACGACCGAAAACGGGGAACTACCCAGAAAGCCGCGTGGAGCAACGGCGAAGCAATTGAAGCGTTCCTACTTTGGATTGACTTCTACTATAAAGAACTGTAAGGTAGCAAAGGAGGTATTAGATGGTCAGCGGTGGAAGCGCCATGGAAAGCATAAATGGCGGTAGAAGTATCCTGAACGAATCAAAGAGTTATTTAGTACGGTACCGAAGATATAGAGTATAGGTGTGTATGCATGAAAATAATACTAAGGCTACAATACAGCGAGAAGGAAGGACTTTAAGTTTGAATACGGGAGCAGAGGTTGCGGAGAATGCGGATTAGGTGAATGCGAAAGCGATAACGAACAAAACTATGCGATACAGAGGAGCACTTGCGTGAGATGTTATACGGGTAAATAGGAACTTGCAGAAAACGTGTGACGAAGGGACGAGCGGAGAAGCAGCTGACAATAGGAAAAGAAAAGCGGAAGGAAAAACATTATACTTCGAGGACTGTATTATCGCTCTGTGAACGTATGATGACCTAGATTTCAGATTGAGTTAGCGATCGACGAATGGACCAATCGGAAAGATGTAGTACCATATACCCCATAGTGCTCCGGAGCATACATCTGAGGAGTCACTTGAGGGTGAGGTTGGGGTGCAGCCTGGTGCGTTTCAGGGATTCCAGAATATGCCTGACCAAGCTGAGGGAAAGTGGAGTAGTCGTTCCAATATTGGGGATATCGGCCAGTAATATTATGAGTGTGGTGCTCTGTTTGGCTGTGGGCTCGGTGGTGCGCTGAAGGCTGGGCACGCTCCTCTCCAAATCCAGTGCTGTAAACTTGAGGAAGGACAGAAGTCGACAAAGGGGCGTTGGTCTGGTAGGAATGAGGCTGGTGGAAGTCTTCGGATTGCCACCGATATGCCGCAGAGGTGGCCGGAGAAACAGGACTGATAGCATGGGATGTATGAGAGGACGCGCTGTGCGATTGAGCGTAGGTGTCCAGGGTTGGGTAGAGATAGTTGGACGCGACTTCAGGGCGGGTAGCCGATGGATATGGAGGTTGAGCACCGTTCACTTCGTTCGGGAAATATCGCCGAGTCATTTGCTGAGAATCGTTGAGCGAGTTCTCAGCTGAACGTTTCGGGCGGACGGTAGAACTTGAAGGAGCAACAAATTCTGCGGCCTGCAGATTAACCTTGGCGCCACGAAGAAGCTGTAAGGCGCGCTGTGCGCTCGGCCAGACGGTAGCCATCATTTCAAGCGCACCCATACATTTCTTTAGTTCCAGATTAGCTTGAGGATCAGTCGGATATGTCGTTACTGGGGAGAGTATTAGCATGAGCCTTAGTACACGACACAAGGACTTACAGGTGGTAACATGCATAATGCAGGTGGTGAAAATATAGTAGCACAGGAAGGCCGATGCGCGCTGCAGCGGGTATTTTTCGGCGTAGACGGTCACTAGGAATGAGTTCAGATTAACGTCTGGCGGAGATAGGTCGTCGCACCCACCGATGGCTGTAATGTGGTTCGCGGCCCCGGCACAGAGTTCGTAGTTCTTGGCAGCCATGGCGAGGACCTCAGCATCTTCGCCGTCATCGCTCCTTGACCTTCCGTGGTAGATGCTACGAATACTACAGCGGGTCAGTTGCGAGGAATTGTAGAAGGGTTGAACAAGCTTACAATGGCCGATGCAAAAGAAGGACAGCGCACCAATATTGCATGTGCAAGGTAAGAATATGGGGAAGTGGCGTCGGCTTCGTGTTTCCAATGCTAGGATCGTAACGAAGATGCTCAGGAAGGTCCAAGTACCACTTGTCTAGCAAACCCTCCAACACAGTGGATTCCGCGTGGCGGCTTGTGACGGGTCGGACGGCGTAAATGTTTTGAACAATTGTACTTAGAATGCCAGCTGCAGGGATAGGTAAGGCACATTACAAGATGACTTTGACACGCATTGACTTACACAGAGTTGAAGATGCGTTGAAGCAGGATATCCGATAGGCAGGTGACGGTGTCGCCTGCTCTGATGCAGTCGGACCCGTCCATTCCTCCAGTTCCTCGGGCTGGAGAGCCAGAATGATGTGAGGGGGATAGACATGTTATAAGGACGAAACCGTGACTTACATCATCCTCACTCGGAAGAGGTGTGTCAAAGTCACGCTCAAAGATCATAAGCGGGCGCCCTGCAGACAGGTGTTTAATTTCCAGCGTCAGACAGGAGCAAATGAAACACTCACCAATATACGTTGAGATGTACTTGTCCAAAATGACACAGCCGTACCATATTCGCTTTCTCTCCTGCAGCTCCCACTCACTGAAGAGGCGTCCACCCAGCCCGACGCGCGCCCAACCGTCAGCACTGCGGTGCATTCCCAGATCCTGAGCCATTCTAATAGCCATCCCGATATAGGTCCAAGCTTGTGCCATCGCTCCGATTCCAACTTCCCGATATCCCATAAGCAAAAGTGCTTGACAGGTTGATAGGCGAGAGCTGGAATAGGTTTGGTCTAGGATTATCTTCGCAGCGTCGAGGTACTCGTCTCCCGCTGACCACATTAACGTGGGATCGGATGGAGGCGGTACTGCCGCCCCGTCATCGTACCGGGCGGCGATAGCAAACATAGTGAGCAAAAGAAGGGTAGGAATTCGGCGTGGACGACGATTGAGCGCAGACGACCCATCAGTTTCTGATGCATAGGAGTGGCTGGAGAAATGTCGCAAAGAAAAGGTTATCCTGGGTGTCACAACGCGACTATCGGAAAGACTTGCCTCTTTTCGTATACGCTGAAGAAGGATCGCTTGTGGATAACGGGGAAAGATGAGTGGATATGGCGGAAATAGATGTCGAGCAGGCGATTCTGAACGGCTTGGTCGGGTAGTTGTGACAGGTAATCGGCTTCCTCGTGAAAAGTATTGGGGGCATCAGGAGCAGGAGGCCACACCCTGGCTTTCGGAAAGCGCCTGAAACACACTCAGCGATGAGAGAGAGGCGAAAAATACTTGACAAGTACCAAATGCCTCCTTCGTTGCGATTGTCCACACGCTCCTTATTGTTCAGGATGTGAAGGCCGCTTGCTTTTCCATGATACCGCACCTGCTCGTCCTCATTGAGGCTGAGCTGGCCGACGGCACCAGTCAACTCATCCTCGCTGTCCGAGCTGAGGCTATCAACACTTGAGCATCTGCGCTGTTGGTACAGCGGATGGAGGGGACTCAACGAAGAATATGTATGAGAGAAGGCTCTGCCTCGCCGGCGGATAGCGCTGCCGGTTTGAGCTAGCGACACGCTAGATGCGTTCGGCGAGGTGGGATAGTGCAGCCCATGCGGAGAGAAGTCATGCTCACCAATCCTCCGCCGCTGACGTCTGGCAGGAGATTGGTTGTCATCACTCGTATGGGTATCGGAGGAAGCAGGGCGCTGAGGGGGGACGATACGTAAAGGCGAGCCCAGTTCCCCTTCGGCGGATGCACCGTCAGCAACGCCTTCGCTCCCCCTTGCGTCCTGCTCCTCTCCTGACCTGTCTGCCTCGAATCCCGCCGCGACGTTCAGCATGGACGTAACGCTGTCTTGCCATTCATTTGAAGGGCTGCGTGAGCCATGTGAGCCATGTACCAGGGTTGGAAGGAACTACGAGCTCACTGAGTCGAAGTCAGATCAATCTTTCCTTCCTTCTGAGGCGTCGACGACTCTGAGCTGGAATTGGCCGCAGGGCGTGACTTGACGGGGACGCCACTATCCGGTTTGCGACCCTTGACGCCGTACGGTGAATTGTCGACTCTGTTGATGATCTCCTTCGCAAGAGGATCCTAGAATAGAAGGGTTAAAACGATTAGCCGCGGTGACTTCATTTAGAGATAAGATTAACGAGCGGGTCAGAGCCATCACAAGCTATGTCGCGCACACGAAGATGGGCTTCTATGAAAAAAGCTCGGAATGTTCAAAGGCAAAACTCACCTTCGCCATGTCTTCCAATAGAGATCTAGCGCGAGGATCCTTGGTCGCAAGCATAATACCGACCAGCGCCTCCGTCTGGTGGAGCCTGGCTTCAATTGCGTCGATGTAGCCTTTGGGAGGACCGCGCTTTCGTGAAGGCCCCAAGAACGTACATGCTGTTGGGGGCGCAGTCGTTAGTCAAGAGGCTCGGGGTTATACATTGCGATAATCGTCAGCGAGGCAATGGCGTCGACAGGGAAGCCCAGCCGGGTGCAGACCCCTTCGTATTGACAGTCGTGGAAATGGAACTCACGCGTCCCAAGCATGATACAGCTCTTGCAAGGCTCATTAGGGCTCGTCCGTTCACATTTGCACTTTGACTTGCGGCATTGGTCACAGGCTAAAAGATGTCAGTCCCCCGAGCAATGTACAAAACGCTATGTCGCACCTTTACTGCTGCGACGCCGGACTTGCTTCTCATGGGATGCAGAGCNACCGAAACCACCACCGTGAGACTGATCTCCTACCCCAAGCTCAGCAAGATCTGAAACGTCGTACTCGTCGCTGTAGGACATGGTAGGTCGATAAAACTCCGGAGGGTGGGGATGGTGACCGCGCAGGTGAGGGTGGCTANAATTAACCGTTTGCGGAGGTGCCAGGTGATGAGAGGAGACTGAACGAGGCCAAGCCTGCTCCGACGAAATGCTGACTCCAGCTGAATCCGAGCCGAAACGGTAGAGAGGTGTCGGTGGGAGGCCAGATGGCGACTCGGAGGGCGTTCTTGACTGAGGAATCGAGGCGTGAGATGGGACGGTATGGGGATTGAATTTAAATTGGAAGTGCTGCAGTGAATTCGACGCCGGAGACAAATCGGGTGAAGAAGAGGCTTCTGTCTTCACAGGCACCTGGTGATGTGCATTGAGTCGAGGAAGCTCCATGTAATAGGGAACATTTGGGTTGGAGATTGTCCCCATGACCGACGTGGAGGGAGGACGCGGTGGCCTTGACGGGAACGGGGCGCAAGGTGGGGAGGCTTGGACTTACTATTTTCCTCCGAGGCACAGACTACTAGTATTATTTGTCGCCGATCGACAGTTCCGGAGAAAGATTTTCGAAAATCGAGAAATCTCGCAGCTCGAAAAGGGAGATCCCTCCGATCCNCCAATGACACACCAAGCTGTCCCACACGGTACGCCCGACAAATGCACCGAAATGGTCGATTCAAGGTCCCGCCGACATACGGCATCAGTCTCTTGGTCTCTGCCTGATCTTGTCCATTCCCCTCATGCGCAGCTTCAGACCTGNTTCAAGGCTAGGATACAAGCTTTANCTTAGGTAGGTGCATAGACCTGAGGCCAGGACAATGGCCTAATGTTCAACTGCCAAGGTGACAGGAGCACTGCACTATGGGCGCGACATTTGTATGTCTGTGACCGTGATGAAACTTCTGGGCGAAGAATTGTCATTCAATAGAGTTGGACAAACTCCCACAGCCTTCCAGATGCCCCAATAACAATTCCGGGGATGGAAGTCGCCTTATCTCACCCGATGNCNTGCCCTTGTCCNGGGTCTTTAGGGTCCTTGAACCAGACGAATACAGCAGGTCTCAAGAACTCTAATCGCCTGGGCTCGCCGCCANTATAGCAGCAACATAGGCTGATGAGATCATGGCCCTGTTGNTTNGGAANGCNAGTAGGCGAGGAGGCGTCACACCGTTCTCGCANNNGCATGCTGCGTTCNGNACTGGCATCGTNNAGCTCCTGGCACTTTGTTCTCTNGCTCCCGCTTTCCAGGGAATCTGCACAACCTCGCAAAGCCCACTTATCACTCGCCACAGACATCATCGTTTCCCAGCCCNCGAATCATATATCCAGAAAAACGTGGCTTGGGAGCCTTGATTCCAGGAAGCGAGCAGGGGCGAGCATTTCTGGTGTCAGCCTATTTCTGGAATATTTCCCTTGTGAGTAAAGTACGCCCGTACCCCATGCTCGCGAGGCGAATTATTCTCATGATCAAGGTCAAGGAACCCGAGAAAAGGGGTNTGGCCATACAAGCTTAGCGTGAAACGTNGGCGGGGCATGTCCTTGTTCCCCCACATTGGCACACTCGACAGGCTTCGACAGGGTACGCATCTCATACAAACGCNACCCTGGAGTCGACTTATGTTCTTTAAACTTCCCTGTATAGGGGTGAGTTCTCCGATTTCATTGTGTGTTGGGATCTACATTTATGTAACAAAGGTGTCCTGATTTCGACGGCACGGCTCTTGAGCTTCAAANCCCCACAAGCGCTGGATACACATAGGTGCGAATTGACCAGGGACTAGGGNCTGGTGAGAACCACCCGGCAGTGGCAATTTCTAGATTTCTGGATTTTTTGGCTGNGATACTGANTTTCTGCGATGCAAACGGTGGTCTTAGTCCGTTGNGGACTGCGCGTCCCGNCAACTCCTTCCGACCGGCGCTTATATACTTCGACATCAGAACAAGANATGTCTTGTCAGGCGCCCGAGGCCGATCTCCGAGCTACAGCCAAGATGAACTTCACCTTGCTTCGCAGNANCCAACGGAGTGCCTTCTTCCACTTCGAAGAGCTCGCAGCTCAGGTTCTCCACTTCGATTTCGTTATCGAGCTAAGTTATCAGCTATGGTAGTACCATCAACAAGGTTCTGCTCTTCCACGGTTTGTCAGGNCCATGACACTGAACGATTGAATACNACCGCCACTTCCATTCATTCTAGCTTATATTCAGTGGAACTCGTGGAGAGCATCATTCAGCAAGGGGCGCACTAACCATCTTAANGTTTGCCAGCACAAACTCGAAGGCGTTTATAGGTTGGNCATATCGTAAGNCCAACGTCAAGNCGTTCAACAAACTCGCGGCGATATGCGCCGTATGCGGGAGAAGCGNCTGACTCCCGGAACGCCTTGGATGCCAGCCGTCCCCGTTGAATAAGCTTCACACCTCCCAGAGTCCCACATTTNGGTGTGGGCTGTGTTTAATACCTTTCGACTTTCATTCATTTCNCTCTCATATCGAGGAGATAACTCACAATCTCCCCGTCGATCTGACAGCACGAACGGCTGTCCGACCAGGCGCCTAAGGGAGTCTCACGGCNTCGCAAACGGCCTTTACACCNTTTTCCAAGTCCTTTCCGAGACGCGTCCCCCCACATGCTCTGCAACCCCATCGTCACTTACCGCCGTTTCCTCCATAATTGCATCCTGCCAGAACCGCCACAGTAAGCGTATGGAGCGCNCGTTTCCTACACAACGGCTCGCTACCGTACAACCTTAACTAACCGAGTCTCCGTTCCTTCCGCGTCCCCTCGCTCCCCCGCCTCCCACTGCTCCGGATACCGTCGTTCGTTCCTCAAACGCGAGTACAAGTCACTGGAGTACCATGTCGAGTAGCCTATTCACGTAGGCTCTTGCTCTGGTGCCCAACCACCTCACCAAACTGAACGCGCAAGTGACTATCGATGCTTCATGCCACCACCAGCCACCAACCCCCACAGCATGTTGGCCACCTTGGCACTTCCACAAAAGGCAAACGAAACTCCTCTTCGTCAGTTTTCGTCACCGGGTTACCTTTTGGAGGAATGCAGAGCGGTTCAACCTTCTCCCCCTCCCCGGATCGCAGATTTCGGCAGGGGTTAGTCGTATGGGTCCATGCAGGAGAGCACCCGCGCTGGGCACAAGCGAGCCTCTCCCCAAGGGACCTTGATCGCAGTTGATCGCACCTCTAACGGAGGGGAAGGTGCACATGGTGGGTGCGAGGGACCTCGGGGTGGTTTTGAAAGATCGGGGTGGACCAGGGACCAAAGCGGGGGACAAAGCGCGCTACGGTGTGGCCTGTCGTGCGCTGCGTCGAGATATGGAATTCGAAGAAGTCAGTAAACCGGGAATGAGTCAAGATCTGCAAATGAAAACGATCTCAACGATCTCGGCATGCTTGAGGTCCTGGAAAATCGGGAAGGTAGAAAAGTTGACCAAGTCTAAGGAGTGCTTAGCGGTGACTAGCCGTGCGCATGTCCAAGGTGAAGAAGAATTTGGCAGGCCGGAAATGAGGAGTCAGAACGCCGGGAACGAGTCAAGACCTGCAGAATGAAAACGATCTCGATATTACAAAATGTACAGTCGATTATACCGGACATCCAAGTTACCACGTACGCAAGAGTCCGAGCGAGCAGGTCCAGGGAGGACAGACGCATCCGTCCACACACTCTGTCCACTGGCAGGGTCTAACAAAATGACAGAAAAGGAGCAGAGGGACCAAGGAAAAGAAATAGAGATAGGTCAACAGTCATGGAAAGAGCGAGACGCGAAACGTTAAGGATAAGGAGACAGAAAAGTATAAATCGGAGAGTAGAGAGACTGGGACGTGCAGGCATGGAGAGAACACATGAGTAACGGGAAAATCAAGAAACACATAATAGGACGTCAAGCGTTAAGCATGGAAACCTAATGTCCGTCAACCATTTGAGGTAAACTCATCTTTGACGGTGGAGGAAGCGGCATACCAGCACCACCCCTTTCCCACTCCCGCTCAGCAACAGCCCGATCCCTTCCAGGTCCAGGTAAACTGGAAGGCGGAGGAGGAAGTGCCGGTCCCAAAGGTGGGAGACCTGACCGACTGGAACTCGATGGGGAGGGCGAGCGCCTACGTCGAACCGCCCGACGGCGGAGGGGGTGGGTAGCGCCCAGGACCATTCTGCGCAGACGATGGTGCGGATTGTGGGGCAGTAGCCTGCGTGGATGTGCGATTACCAAGGGCAGTGGGCCTTGGTGACGAAGTATACGATGACGAATGGCCTGGTGGTAGAGGGGGCCCTGCAACAGGTTTACTCGAAGGTGGTGGTGACCCCGGTCGCATTTTCAAATTCTGAACAGGGGATGACCTGCTCGCCATCGACGGGGGCGGTGGAGGCCCATACCTCGGGGGTGACTGTTGGGTGGAGGGATTGTTGTAATTCGAGGACGAACCGGGACTTTGAGGCGGTGGCGGCCTTCGAGGTGGAGGTGGGGAAGCAGCTATGCTGTTGTGAAGAGACGAAGGAGGCGGTGGTCCTCTGCCAATCGCATTGGCATATCTGTGACCTGGGGAACGATTTTGTTGCTCTTGGGAAGGTGGGACGGAGCTCGAAGGTGATGGTCGGAATCCATCATCTGTAGGATTCCACGGCCCTCTAGGAGAAGATGTGCCATTGAGATGTGAAGGTGGTGGAATGGTGGGTGGGGGAGGATGAGATGACCCTAAAGAAAGCGGTACAGGGACAGGCCTGTCGTCCATACCGTGCGGCGAAGGCGCTAGCGACCCGGAAGCCTTTCTGACCTCAGCATCTCTCTCCTTCTCCCTCGCCCTCTGCTCGCGCTCCCTCATGTCCTGCAAAGACGGCTGGCGTTGGTGCGGCTCGCCTTTCCAGATAGGCTTGGGTCCAGCAGAGTTCATATCTGAAGGGTGCCGCCCCTCATAGTCACGAGATGAGCGGGGAACATGGCCTGGAGGAGGGACGGAAGAAGCCGAGTGATTCGAAGGAGGCGGTGGATGTGACGAGGATGGCTGCCCATGATGGTGGTGGACGATATGGTGATGGTGCGAAGGAGGATGGTGACGATGGTGGTGAGCAGCTCCAGGAGGTACACTGTGTGAATGTGAATGGCCGGGAGGAGGCGGTCGATGTTGTTGTTGATGGTTAAATTGCTGCTGCTGAAGGTGATATTCACGTTCCCGCTCCCTCTCCCTATGGCGCTCATGATCAACATCCATATGATGCTCTTTCTCCGGCCGCTCCCGATTATCCATCTCCCTAGGCTCCCTCTCTTCCCTATTCCTCTTCTCCCTTTCCTTCTCCCTACTCCTCTGCTCCTCCCTTATCTGCATCTCCCTGATCTTCTCCCCTNTCCCTCTCCCTNAAATGCCAATCGCGCTGCTCTTCNCTCTCCAACTGCGCCCNGAACCGCTCCTCTTTCTCATCCATAGGATGCCCACGTCTATCCCAGTCATGCTTGGGATTAGGCATATACGTGCCCATACCCATACCAGGACCTAACCACGTTCCGGGAGCCGGAGCGCTGTCCCGATGTTTGTCTCCGTTGGGCGCTAAAGCGGGTGAAGGNGAGCGCCTATTGCCCATCGGNGGNTCNTGGGGATGGCTTGACGGAGGGGGATAGACNTTTGCNGGACCACCGTTCCTNCCNTGCCCAAAGTATGGATGNTCAGGGTGTATCTGGTGGCCACCTGGTCCACCCATTGCAGGGCCAGCGAGGTGCATGTCGCGTTCAAGNCGCTCACGCTCTCGATCGGAATACTGTTGTGAAGGATGGGGGTGNTGNCTCTGTGGNTGTCCTGGCCCCATCGAATTCGGGGGACCNTTAAGNCCAGANGGGTGATGGTGAATTCGACCAGGAGGAGGNGGTGGTGGTCCATAGATGCTNGGATAGTTGCCTCCATGGAGGGGNCCATTGCTTCCAACGTGGTGACCATACGCAGGGCCGGCCGGTTGAGGCATAGGTCCCATGTAATATGGCATGAGCTGTGCTCGGTCTTCCGCGGTCGGAGGGGGACCAGATATTACAGNATTNTGNCGGTGGTCACGATTATCNTATATAGGGTGCCTTCGATTCTGAAGCAGATATTCGAGGTCTTGTGCAACATCCCCTGGTGCCAGAGTGCTCAACTTGGGGAAAACNAGGTCGGCGGGTTGGTGAGGGTAATCGGCCCTNTGTGTTGAATGNCTGTTGGCGTACGGAAGGCTCTTGATGATCTTCCGTAGNGTTGGTGCTGGNCCCACGGTTGTNGGGGGAGCNGGCACCCGTCGTACTGAAAAGAGGTCAGTCAGGNGTCAGCNATGGAGTAGGGAGACNACGCACAGGGTAGAGGCCGTTCCATCAACCGCTTTTCCCGTTCCAGCTTCCTCCTTTTACGAGCNGCNTCTGAAATCATATCCGTTTGCAGAGAGTCCCGTTCAAACTAANCANNGGACATGAGAACCNAACGGGGAAGNCCNANCNATTCNACTAACCTGCCACCAGGACCACGTAGCNGCTTCCTCTGCNCGACGCCGCTTCCCAATGTTCGCTATNTCGTAGACGCGCTTCTTGCTTGCCAANTCAATGCGCTTATCTCGCCTGGTNGTNANTTCACCNAGCAAATGAAGCATTTCCGGNTGCCGGCCTGAGGATNTCGTCAGACANNGCANAGNTATNATNACGGATAGAACGNACCTTGCTTGACGAGCTCCTCCTCCCAAGTAAGGCTATCCATCTTCTCNACATAGATGCGCTCACGAAGGAGCGCCCANCTGAGNTCGATGCTGGCNAGGACGTCCAAGGCNTCAGCGCGNTGAGCGGGTTGTAAATCGGATTCCAAGTCATTGTCGTGATCCTCGTCGTCGTTCTCTCCGTCGCCGTTACCGTCGCCTTCAACATCGACGTCACCTTCCTGATCGCCTTCCCCATTGTCCTCATCGTTGTCGTCGCCGAGGTCCCCGTCGAGCCTCTCCNTCCGCTGCCATGTCCACGTCCCCATCCTGGTCGAGACTACTCGTCTCGTTGCTTCCTTGTGCGGACTGCTTGGTGGTGATATCGGCATGGGGGTCGGTGCGCCCGCACTCTCGAGGAGCGAGGCTCTGCGGAGCTTGGAGACGCCAGCCAGAGACATTCTGGGCTGGTCCTCCTCCTCTTCCTCTTCATCCTCCTTTTCTTCATCCTCTTCCTCGTCGTCAGTGTCCTTTGCAGAGGG
>JANDKE010001626.1:0-13405 GCA_027627275.1 Coprinellus aureogranulatus | reverse complement strand
TGTCGCGTCGGGATGTACTTGTCGTCAAGTAAATATTTCGCGGGTAACTCGTTTTCACCACCTGAGAAGAGAACCACTCTCGTATCGCTCGTTCGGGTCGACTGGCGATGAAGAGACGGAAGGGAAAGGTAGGATGGGTTAAGATGAGGAGAGCCTCGAGGATCTCGACTTGATCAACTTGATTTCCTCGTAGGAACTGCAGTCGACTGCCATTCGGTGCAATATCGTCTGGGTTGTCTTCGCTTTCCACTTCGTCCAAGCCATCAACCACAATAATTCGCGGCAGATAATATAGCCAGGGATGATTTAGCAGTGGTTGAAGCAGGAGCGTACGGCATTGTTCCTTTACGTGTCGGCTGAGGATTGCAGGGTCCCGCTTGATCGTAGATAACACATGCTGCCGCAATATTCCGCTACTGTCGTTTTGCATAAGCTGGTAGGCCTACGTTGGGATTAGGAATCGCTTCCGTCGCCGACTGAGCGACGGAGAAAACGACGAGAAGAAGAAGCTTGCTGCAAGAATGCCCCTCTCCTGGCATGTCTCAGCAACTGAGCCTGCAATGGCTGTCTTGCCACAGCCTGCCGGACCAGACATCCACAGTATCTTCTTCGGTTCGCCATCTCTGTCATCGTGGGTCATCCAGCTGAAGATGTCTTCTTGGACTGCCTTCCTAGTGTCGGGATGGCACGTCGGTGCATTGAAGCGGTCAGCAGAGTTGTGCATTGAACCGTCCGAGACATGCTCGCGTAGTTCTGTAGGAGCGTTGAGGATCCCAAAACCCTATCACGCCGCCAGGGACGTACGTTGAAGCCACCAGTCCGACACCCCCCCACCATGCTGATGGTAGTTCGTCGCAGTGATCACTGTATCGATGTTGCTGACGAAGTGGTGGGCGCTGCCGAAGTATGAGCTAGTCATGGCGGTGGCGGTAGATCAGGAAGAGGTCAGAGTGTGTGGGCGCGATGGACCGGTGTCGATGTCCCCTCCGTCAGCCGCGTGGTGCGTCGGGGATCGAATTTCACCCAGCGCTTACTATTATGTTCATCATGATAAGGCGGTTCGCCCACAGTGACTACGGCGGGTGACTACTACTTTTGCCTCGCCATCGCCCTGCATAAGATGCAGGAGGGATAGCGTTCAGAGTGTCCGATCAGCCTGAGACCTCCTACCCGATTTCTGCCCTCAGGCTTAGGAACGTTCATTCGTCCACGGCCTTCGAAGACTCGGATGACTCGATAGATGAGTGCAGAGCAGACTGACGAGCGTACAATATTATCCTCTGTGCAGCCTCAAATTTGATTTTGAACCTGGACCTTCGTCTTAGGTATCAGCAAATATGCGCCCATGGTAGGGGTGATGACCGTCCGGAATGTAGCCTCGCTTCATCTTGCGAGGACCTTGGTACAGAGAGCCTCGCCTTGTACCTGCCAGGTTGCTTAGCTTCCCGTTCGAACGTATGCTTTGACTTAACCCCGGGTACTAGTATGGGGTCTGAGCGAATGCTGGTGCAGCCCACTGGAACACAATTAGTAGACTGTCCTAGTGGTACTACCTAGTAGAGCTCACCTTCAAGCCCCCGTTCTGCGAATGGGTCGTAGTGCAAAACAAAAGTGCTCCTCCGGGTGGTGAGCTGCTTTGACGCATAAACGTACAGTATAAATAAATGTGGCTGCTTTGGCGTGCGCGCTCTAGAGATTGGGGTATGTAATCTACTTTCAGGGAGGAGTAATTAGCCACATCATCATCATCACAGTATGGCAGTTGGAGTAGTATACTTCAATAAACCTCATCCAACATCACCACTAGCACCGTCGTCAATGAGGCTTCTCATAAGTCTTTGCGTGCAGCTTCGCCCCGAGGCTCGTTACGATCTCGAAGCATAAGACAAGGAGCAACTGCCCAATGAGGTCCATGAGCGCCGAATGTAGCGGCAATGCGTAGAGATCTGGGTCGCGGTTCTTTGACCATAACCAGTCGGTGAGGTACTTCGCTATTGTCAGTGACGCGAGGACCTGTTGTGTGCGCGAGCGAGAAAGCATTGTGTAAGTTTCCCAAGGACTGAGGAGGAAGATAAGTGGAAAGAGAAAGGACGTACGGCGCAGCAGAAGAACAAGACGGAGAATAGGATGAAGAAGATGTGGATCTTGAGCCATCCGAATGCGTTAAGAATGGTGAGGAAGATGATTTCGACGGGGATGGTGATGAGGAGTAGGGTGATCATGACGAGTTTTCGACTCGGTTCTGACGCTCGTAGAGAGTTACCGGCATGAATGGCTGATGCATGGAGGGAAGTGGATAGGCGGGAGACAAAGATCGAGCCAGCTGCTCCAGGCAGACCTTACAGCAAATGGCAGTTAGTTGAAGAAGTCGGGGTAGAGAAAAGGCGTACCGCTGATAACGATGGCCATGATGGCAAATCCCTCATATCGACTGACAAACATATCCAGCACGATGCCGGTAGCGCTGCTGATGACCATCGCACCAAATAGCGGTGACCATCCTTGGGTTAGAAGCTGTTTCACATGGGGATTTCGGGCGGTGTACACCATACACGCAACGGCGATTACGACCATGGCGATGCCCAGTATAAACGGTATAGGTGTCCGTAGGAGGGGTAAGAGGAGGGTAGACACCACACCGACGAGGCAGAGAGTGACAAGGTCGCCGAGGCAAGAAGCGACTGCTGGAGCGATGTTGTCTGGGTCTAGCTTGAAACGCCGACACACAACGATTAGGAAGCACATGAAAGAACCCAGAATGAGGCCAGAGAGGAACGCGGAGGTCATCCCAGTTGCCGCGACCATGATGAGCGTTGGGAACCCTGAATGCCGTACACCTTCCACTGGCGGAGGGTGAGGGATAGTCTCCGAGTCTCCAGGCTCTCAGTTACAACCCTTGGTACTATCTTCCCCAAGACTAGAGATACGCAAGCCGCCACGAAAGATACGGATATGGCTTGCACCTGAAGCATGGTCCAGTTGCCAAGGAGCATCGAGCGCATCACAGCGGGGTCGTCTAGCTCGCCAATGTTGGCTGCGGTAGAGAGTCGAGCGGAAAGGTTCATTTCCAGGTTTCCTTGAAGGTTGAGAATTGTGGGGATGATCATGATGAGTTGGTCGACCTGGAGCATAGCATCCCAGTGCTATACACGTCCATCAGCACGCTGCCGCTCACGATCATGGACTACATACTGAGACTGTATCCAATAGCTTCCCGGTGAAGAGGAGGCTGACCGTGGTCAGAAGCAATGCTGGGGCTGCCTATAGGGCGCAATTGTCAATATAGACTTCGGGCGAGCGGCTAGTACTGCTCACCTCAACGACAATACTCTTCACTTGGTGCCACAATCTCCCCGCGGTCGAGAACTTTGAAAGATGAGCATAGTCCCTTTCAGCATGCCCGCTTCCCCCTAGCAGCCCTCTCTCGCCATCGTCCACGTCGAACTCATCCTCAGAGTCGGACGTCGTGGCTGATCCGTCATGGTATTTCGGCGGTGGTTCCGCCACGTCGTCCATGGCCCGCATCTCTATGTCTTCATCCTGGGGTCCATTCCCCGGAGAATTCGAGTTCATAGCCGCATCCAGTGTCGAAGAAACCCAGTTCCTGGGCTCGGAGCTTGAAGCAATTTGGTGGTTGGGAGCAAAGCGCGCGTAATTGGCGTGGAAAAGGCAACACAACGCCCGAATTCGGCGCGTGATCTGCTATAACCCTTCTTGTTCCCGACCACCACCACGACTTCCAGGCCATTGTCCCTTGGCCTCTGGGAGCTCACGATTCTCTACAACGTACTCATCGTAGCCGTCGTCGGTCGCATCGATGCCCTCCAGACTATCGCGCTTTGACCCGCCCTACGAGCCGCGTTCTTCTTTACTGAAGAACCCACCGGAATTATCTTCTCCGATACCGTCTATTGAGGAACTTGAATTACTTCTACCTGACCTCAGGAAGCTTCGCGCAGCGGCAGAGGAACGGAGTCGAAAGGCCAGCCATGATTTACGAGCAATTCAGGATTCGATGCGGAAGCTGAAGGAGAAGGAGAAAGGCAAGGCGAAGGCGATTGAGAAGGTGAAAAGGGAGCGCGATTGTGTGTTTGTTTCCTTAGGTCAAGTTGTTAATTGACTGACCGCTTTATTTCTGAACCTCTGTTGCCACCCCTTCCCCGGTTTCCTTGACCTTTGCTACATAACTTCGTCGAATCTGGAACCCGACCTCGACACTATGTCACCCATTAATTGTGTTTCCCAGTCACACCATTACCTTCAGACGAGTCTCGTCTACCACACTACCCCGGTTCCAAGCCTCGCATGGGTTCCTCAATACCACCATCAGCACGGTCTTCGGTAGACCCGAGGCGCTCGTAAGCTTCCCAATCACTTCGGGAGCTGACTGACGCTGATAGTACATCACCTTAGTGCACTGGAGGACAAGAAACTATTAAAGAAGCGGAAGCATGGAGAAGTAGATCCTGGGGAGAGCGATAGCAACCGTATGTCCCGCATTACTCGCTCCCTCGCGGTGCTAACCGTAAAGTACAGAGACCCAACGCGCTCGGAAAGGTTCCCCCGCCGTGACAAGCCACCCATCAGGCTCTTCTTCACATAAGGCTCATCCGAAACCCTCTATATCGTCTTCGTCTCATACAAAGGTCTGCGGTGACTCGCTTCCAATAACCTTTGGCTCGGTTCTCAATATGTACCTTATTTTTACAGGTTGGGCCTGACTTCTCACTGCCACCACCAGTGAACCTGCTCCCTCCCCGACCACCAATACCTTCTCCACCAATTCCCGGACCCAGTAAACCTATCGAAGTCGAGTCCGACTTCAGCAAGCTCAAGCAACCACCACAAACACAAGTCTCAACATTCTATTCCAGTATAGAACCCTATCTGCGCCCTGTCCGCGAAGAGGACGTCGGGTTCCTAGAATACACTGGCGATGAAGTGGAACCCTTCATCATGCCAAAGCTTGGAGTGCATTACCTCGAGGTCTGGGAGGAACAGGACGCTAATGGATACACCGGAATTATCCCAAAAGCAAAGGAAGCACCAGCCTCCGCGTTCGTCGCACCCAAGCCGACTTGGGACCCGTCGACTTTGACTGACCAGGATATGAGCTCGGAGGATAAGGGACATGGACCACTTACAGAACGGGTTATAAGCGCCCTCCTACCTATCCCAGATCTTGGTTGGAAGGGAGTAAAGGCTGCCGAAGATGCGATGGAGGGCCGGCCTGGTGGCAGTGGCGCTGCTGCTGCGAGAAGAGAGCGGTTAAACGTGTCTGACCTGGAAAGCCGTATACGAGATACAATGCGGTATCACGGCTTGCTCGAAACGGTTGTACGTTTCGTTCGCTCGAGATCTCTATACTCCTCGCTGATACCTTTTCAAAAGCCTGATTTCAGTGAGAAAGTCGACGACCCAATCGCCACAGCCCTCCGGCATGCACAACAGGAACTTCGGACGGTCGTAGCAACAAACAAAGCGCGTAAAGAACGTCTCGCAGCCATAGCCCGGGACCGACTAGGCTACCAAGAATATCTCGAAACGCGGGACATGCTCGACAAAGCTATCACAGGCACCTATTCCCGACTACAGCGGAAAGACGCACCTAAAGTCAAGAAAAGCCATAAGAAGAAACTAGCGGGTGCCGCTGCGGCGTCTGCTGCAGCTGCAGCTGCGAATGCCGAAGCTGAGAATCCTACAGGCGTTCCAGCTGCTCTGGGCATGAACCCTGACGAGGACAACCATTTGTTGGTTGATGAGAAGTTGAGGGAGTATGTGGAGACGAGAAGGAAGTGGGTGGATGAGGTGGGGACGGTGTTTGAGGAGTTGCAGCGTCAGAATCCGGGGAGGATATGGGGGTTCCCGACAGAGAGCATTTATCAGGGCGTTGACGAGGAGGTCAGGGAAAAGCTTATGCAGGAGGGCGCAGCTTCAACCTTCTCCAGGATAGGTGGTGGAGGAGGATCGCCTAATCAGACCAATGGAGTGCAAGCAGATGAGAAGGGGAAGGGAAGGGCAGCTGACGACGCCATGGACATTGGCTAATGCATGCCTCGCTCCCTGTTCCTTCCTCTAATTTTTTTTTTACCCTTTCGATTGGCGTTTATCTACGCACCTAACGTGAATCTGAACGGAAAACCGACGGCTATCGAAATCACTCTGCCTTTTTCCCTTGCTCCTCCTCCTACCTCCTGTTCCCCCTCTTCTCTATCTCTCCTCATTGACCTGAAATTTGCACCCTCCTTTAAATCCACCTTAACCCACCACGACCCACATCGCGATCGCTACCCTGAATGACCATCCCGTAACCAGGGTGTCCGACAAAGCTGCGAGACGCGCCAAGTTCGAGGAGGCGTTTGTCGAGGCTCGCGAAGAGTGGGTGAGGCATGTGAGGGATGATGGGATGCCTATGGAAGCTGTTGAGTGATTTGGGAACGTACGTCCTTCGTCTTCTCCCATTGACATCTCCCCTTCGCTTTCGGTCTCGTCCTCCCCTTTTTGTTATGGTCCTTTCTTGCTACGCGCCTATCGCGTTCCCTCCGCCTCCTTTCTTGTATCACTTGCGTTCCCCTTGCGCTTATCGATACGGCGAACCCTACGACTTGCGTTGGTTGGTGCACAGCGTCGATACGGGATCGATCCTCGAGGCGATCGATGGAGACTGGTCGTCGATATTCTTGGCTCATCGATACGATGCACCCTCGATGTCACCGCCATCACCAGTCGAATTTTGAGGATCCTCCCCCCGTTCGACACCCCTGCGTACCCTTTCACCTTGTGCGCAGTCATCTGTTCCTTTGGCGCCGTGTTGTCCCCCGTCATCCTTCCTATTGGATACCCCTTTTTACTTCCCTTTTTACCCACTACCTCATGAGTATGGAATGTGTCCGATGCCAGATGGTGGACCGATCCTCGGTCCTCAGTATCTGTGTGCCTTGGTAGGTGATATGCTCCGGCCAGCGATTCGTTGCGCCTTCGATATCGCGACCTTGCAGACAGCACATAGTCCGAGGATCTCTATCCCATACCGTCTAGTGACCCTTCCCCCTCCTTTCATGATACTTTATCGTTCGTTTCACTCACCCCCCTAACAATACAGTCTTTCCTCAGTGATACTCTTCCCTGACTCCCTCCCAAATACAGAACCTAAACTACAACGTCCCCGGCGAGAAACTCAGGCGCAGCATGTCCACCGTCGAAACCGTCGAGATGATCCTCGCGCGCCCGTTGAGTGAGGGGGGTATCTCAAGGCTGCGGCGCTGAGCTGGTGCGCCCTTTGTCTTGTCCATTTGGTCTTGGGTTTTGGTTTGGTGCGTCCTTCTCTGATATTGCGTTTTTCCGTTCGATCCTATCTGGGGTTTTATACATATTCGTACCGTTTCCTCGATCATTGGCAATCGCATTACCTTTTTTTGGTTTGTCGTTCCACACTGCGTGGGCCATTCGACCTGCGACTGTGGCAAGAGTATGACGCCAGTGGTTGGTTGTATCGATCCTCGGTCGACATGAACGTGGTTCCGATTGTCGCTGGCACGCTTTGGCCCTCATATATTATGCTGGTGCTGTAGTACCGCGACCATTGATTCCGTTTAGGCATCCGAGGATTGATCACCCTTACTCAGTCGTCAGTCGCCCGTTCCCCAGTCCGTTTCCGGGATACCTATCCGTTGGAAAAGGTAGCTTCTTGATGGCCATCCTCCGCTGAGATCATCGATCGGGTGTCATGACTGGTCTACCGGCTGGAGTGGATGGGAGGTGGGAGGGGGCTTTAGAGTGCTTTGACGAGCGTCTGTACGCACGTCCTTTTTCCCCCATTTTCGTCAAGCCGGGCATGTGGGATTTATCGCCCCACACTGATTATGCTTCCCCTTTCAATATGCTTTGCACTCTACTTCGCATGATGTCGAGTCCTTTCGCCGTTTTCCGGTTGGTGCATGCGTCGCGTCGTGGACATACGCAGTCGAAGCGGAGTCGATCCTCGGATTGGGGACGAGGTGCATAGTCGCTGGTACGTTTGGGCGGCTCTCATGGGTTATGCTGGGCCCTCCATATCGCGATTACTGGAGACACTGTCCGAGGATCGCATTCCCTTTGTCTTGGCTTGACCTTCGCTTCCACTTACTCCCACGATACCTTTGTTTCTGTCGCGTTTTACCGCCTTCTTTCCTATGTACCAACTCTCCTATTCAAACTTTTCGCGCTTACCCAATTTCGAACTGGAAAGGTCTTTGGACGGCATGAGGCGCGGGTTTGGATGCGATCCTCGATGGCTAGGGCCGTTTCGTAATTGGTTGTTGGAACGCTTGGGCCGGCAGTACACCGGGCACTCGGTTCCACGTATTTCGATACCGCAATTTTCCTCGAGGATCCCTCCCAGTCGACCGTCCGTTCATAGTCTTCCTTCGCTTGATGGTGCTATCCCGCCTCGGAACCTTCTTTGGACCCTCGCGTCCTGTGTCTTTCTATCAAAGGTTCGCTCTCCCAGCTATACCTTGTACAATAGCATGCAGGGTAGAGGTGTAGCGCCCAAGCGTAGATGATCCTCGACAGGAGCGTGAGTCGTAGTCGCTGGTACATTCGGGCTTGCACAAATAGTGCCAAGTCTCTGGCATCGCGAATCAATCACGCCCCCGTTTTCGAGGATCTCTGATGCTTAACCTCGCTTTCACCCCTTCCACCTCACTATCACGACACGGCGTTGGCTTGGCTTGGATGCTGCGATCCTCCGTGTGCAGAGCCGGTTGGTTGCTGATACGTGTGATGCAGCGATACGCTGTTTCAAACGAGCCGATACCTCAAAAGCTCGGCACAAAGAGAGGCTCCCTTTCATTCGCCTTGCAGGAGCCTCCGTGAATGACTCATTGTTCCTTCGTTTCTGTGAGTCTGTTACACTTTTCGTTTTCATGTTTATTCCGGTTATACTCAGGCTGAGGAGCTATTTCGTCGTGCTCTTCTACTATTTCCCCTCCGCTACTCTTGAATGTTACTGTTTGATCTTACCCCTCGCTGCGTGTCGAGATGTTGGGCGCACATTGGATTCTTAAAAAGGCAGCTTGGGTTCTCGTGATTGGACGGGTACACCTCGTTGGTGATACTTCCGGGCCATTGCGCTGTGATGTACTCCAGGTATCGGGGTCATGATCGATTTCTTACAACCGCGAGGGTCAACCCCACTCAGCCAGTCCCATAGCGCGCGCAATGCGCTCTCCCTGCATCTCCGATCGCTTGTGCGATTTTGGCTTCATGCCGCATTCTAGTCGCTTGTTCCTTCTTCCTCCCTTCTTTCTGGTGGTCCTTAACGTTGTTGGAGAGTCCAGTCGCGCGAAGGCCATCGATCCTCGAGGAAGGACCGCGTACAACTGGCATGCATATGTTATCGTCAAGACCATCGGTTTGCTGAGTCTTGCGCTGATTAAGGCTATAAGTTCGGTTCGGCCTTTGCTGCCGAGGACCCCTTCTGTCTATCCTTCGACCTCCCTCCGCCCTTTCCGCAAGAAAAGTCATCCTCGGGGGTGACGAAATCGACAACTCCTGGTCAGTTATACACTCAGACCAGCAATTAGCTGCGCCTCAAAGATAGCCTTCGTGATGTCGATGTCACCGCTATTATAGGATTGTCCTCTCACTCAAAGGATGCCAGTGCGTCCCTCTCTTGACTCGCTTCTAGATCTGCGCGTCCCTCACTTGACTCGCTTCTGCGCGTCCTTCCCTAGTACGCTGTCATTTTCTCTTCATTTTCTTGCTCGGATTTCGGGGGTACCGATCGCTTTATCGTCATCCTCGATCCTCAGGCTCATCCTCGATCCTCAGGCTCATCCTCGATCCTTGGGCTCATCCTCGATCCTCAGGCTCACCCGCTTCCTCTTGCTGTGAGCGTTCGGTACGACTTACGACTTACAACTCAGTACTAGATCGCCGAAAACAACGTTCCGATGGCTGTTGAGTTCACGACCGGGGAAGGTGCACGATCTTGGATTTTGGGNNTGAAAGTTGGGTGTTCACAATTAATATTGGTGGGGTTATCCGTTGATTGCTGCAGGGACGGACTCAGAGTTGGGTGACCCTTTCTCCCTGAGATTTTGAAAATTGAGATCCATAGGAGGACTAGTCACTAGTGGAACTTCGGCTATTAATACCATCTCGGTGTAGGCTCTACTATGCGTGGTTCTCTGCATCCTCAGTCATTGCTTGTATGTATGTACCTCCTGGTTTTGATGATGGTCCATGAACTGATTGAACCTTGTTCACCGTAGGGTTTTTGTGTAAGATAACCAAGTTCGTCTCCCGCTCTCGCGGGAGAGACGATGCGGGATGAGTCGGCAGCGGAGTGGGTTTAAGGTTATGGAGGAGGTTCGTGTTTTCTGCTATAGGTATTCCGGGCTCGCATAGATAAAACGAACGTGAGTAGCTTTTATACATTCGGTTTTATCCTCGGACTTCAGGTACGCGTCCAGAAAAGGGACGTGGCAGACAAACAGATGAGAGAACGCGCTACGGTCACCCAGTGTAGGTACATGCAAGCGGGCAAGGTACGCACATGTGTTCCGGATCAGATGGAGTCACAGAACGCTAGCATAGGGACTCGCAGAGTCTTTCGTTTGTCTCCACGACGAGACAGCTGGAAGGTTTGGGAGAGTCGTCCGATCTGCTCCTTGGAGACTGGGGTTGGGATGGGTACAAGAACAGAGAGGGTATACAGCGCTAGGCCAGTGTTACTTTTTGGCTTGGAGCTTTGAATTTCCGCAGAAGGGCAGAGGTAACTAACTCCTCACCCACTGGAAGCGGCTACGATGGAGTGGGACCGAGAGGGGCTGACTACGCTCAGTGGGATCGTTGTACGGAGTTCCCTGAGCGTCGAGGGTATCGAGGTCCAAAAAGCAAATGCCTATTTTGCATAGACCTCATTCCTATCGGAGACGGTCAATGGTGAAGCTGACGATGTCGTAGCAGCATAGTGTGCTCAGAGGGACGTAGTGTTGGCAAGGAGGGCGTGTCGAAACGTTACAATAGAGACAGAGAGATAAAGCGTCGGCGGGAGGGAAGGTGTACGGCCTCGTGGATCCAGTTTCATTATGGAGTGGCGTCGCAGTCGGTCATAGCACCAGAGCTTCGACAAGCTGAGGACTCGTTAAGAACACGCGGATAGAAGGGAAAACTCGTCGAAGGCACTCTTCAGCGACTCGAGGTGACGGAGATTCAGAACAAGGACGGAGAGAAAGAAACAGTCCACCACAGCCCGACTCGAACCCCGCTCCCCCGTTTAACCTCCGGAGTCTGAATCCGTACCGGATCAAAACACGCTCGGCATCACCCGACGACCAATCACCACGCGCCTTGTTATCATACGACCTCCACCTCTTTCGCTCTTAGCGGGTTACGGATTGCGGCCACCACCCCTTCTCACTTCTTTCCATCGAACCCAGGTACAGGTACGTACGTCGTCCGTTGGGCATCCACTCTTCTCTTGGTATAACTCACTGATCGTCTTGCTATGTCTTCCCCCGTCCCTCCTCTAAATCGTCCTCATCGTCCACGAAATCGCCCTCGAAATCACCCTCGACAACGGACAAACGTGTACATTCTCGTCGCGGCGACATCGATCCTCGTGCTGATCTTCGCCTCCTCCCTTGACCTGGCCTCCGCGCACACCCGTATCGCGCGATCCTTCTCTCGATTGGGTCTCCTCAACGCACGTACGCCGAACCCGAACTTGAACGGCAAACCGAAACCGAAACGGACGCTGACGCTGACGCGGGGTGTTGGTATGGCTATCGAAACTTCGCTCCCTTCCTCCCTCGCTCCTCCTCCTCCCTCTTCTCCCCACGCTACCCTCAAATCCGTACCCTCGTTCAAACCCACCATCACCCCCTCCCCCCATACTATCGCAACTGCAACCGCAACTGCAACCACTACGACCACTACGACCCAAACCACGACGACCAATACGACCCAAACCACGCCGACGACAACCGCGACCCTGAACGGCCAGCCCATAACCAGGATGTCCGACAAAGCTGCTAGGCGCGCCAAGTTCGAGGAGGCGTTCGTCAAGATCCGCGAGGAGTTGGTGGGCCATATGAGGGATGAGGGGATGCCGAGGGAGGCTGTGGAGTGGTTTGAGAACGTACGTGCCTCCTTTGCTCTGCTCTCCTTCTCCTATTCGCTTTCGCTTTTGCTTTTGTTCTTGCCCTCGCTTTTTTGTTATGGACCATTCACGCACGTATACCGAGTTCTACGCGCCTACCTCGATCTTCCGCTTCCCTACTGCCTTTACTTCCCTCCTTCTCCGCAGTGGTGTGCTGTTTCCCCTGTGGAGGGTGTACAGCGCCGATACGGGATCGATCCTCAACGCATCGATGGAGGCTGGCCGTCAATATGCTTGGGCCATCGATGGGATGCATCCTCGATACCGCGATCCCCTCATCTTTAGATTCAGAGAGGATCCTTCTCTTGTTCTTCGCGCTCCGTACCTTCTTCCCTCCCTCCTTTGCGCGCGAGTGTGTGTTCGTTTGGCTCCGCGTTGCTCCTTCATCCTTCTTTCCTCCCCTTCCCTGGCGTACACCCGGCGTGTCCAGCGCGTCTCCACCCTATTCCATCGCGTTTTCTCCCTATTCCATTCTTGTGGGTGGACCTTTTTCTGTGTCTGGCTTTCTTTCCTCAGACCGTTTTCTACGCGCCTACCGCGCTCCTCGCTTCCCTGCGGCCTTTACTTCCCTTCTCGCCGCAGTGGCGTGCTGTTTCTCATGTGGAGGGTGTACGCCGTCGATACGGGATCGATCCTCGACGCGATCGATGGAGACTGGTCGTCGGCATGCTTGGACCATCGATAGGATGCGCCTCTCTTATCACGATCATCCTCTCTCCAACCGTGAGGATCTTCCCCCGTTTGACAACCCTGCGTACCTGGCTCTGCGTTCTCCTTCGTCCACCTTGTTCCTCTTCACCTATCCATCCCCCTCTTCCTTGCCTTGCCCTGGGTACCTCCCCCCGTTCGGCGTTCTACGCGCCTACTGCCTTTCTCTCTTCAGTTCCTTTCCTACTCTGCCCCCCTTCCCTTTTCTTCGTCTTTATAGGGTGGGATGCTGATCGCGTGGGGGATACGTTATGCCGGAGGGAGGAACGATCCTCGATTCTCGGTATTGGTGTGCAATGGTCGGCGGTACGCTCTGGCCAGCGACTCGTTGGGCCTCTGGCATCGCGACCTGTTGCCTCCAGTGTGGATAGGGAGGATCCCTATCCCATAACGTCTGGTCCTTCCTCCTCCCTTCATTATACTCTTCGGTGGTTATACTCTTCGTTCGTCACGCTCCTTATCCGCTCCTCGAACTCCCGTTCTACCTATTATCTACGCACATCTTTCCTCCAATCTTCACAATATCTTCGTTTCCCGTCACCTTGATGT
>JANDKE010001625.1:0-13412 GCA_027627275.1 Coprinellus aureogranulatus | reverse complement strand
TGGCGGCTGGCGTCGACTCTACCGACTCGCCTTGCAGCATGGCTGGAGATATGCAAGTAGCAGCAGGAGGTGCTTCAGGCGTCTGGGCATTCTCCTGAAACTGAGGTACGTGCTGCGATACTTGGTCTTGCTGATAGTAATGGGCTGGGAGCGTCAGGGCGTTTGCCAACTCGGACGTCGATGACGATAGCGAGATGGATGGTCCAGGGGTCGATGTCGAGGCTTGCCCAGATACCTCGTAAAGCATAGGATCTATTGCCGGGTCCCATGCCTGTGCATACGGCATCAGGCGAGAGGCACCATGTCATTTCAGATACAGCATACCTGAATGTCCATGGGCATGACAGGCGGCTCGCCACTGGTCCCCATGTTCTCCAACGCCGCCTTTTCCAACTTCCTCCTCCGCCTCTTCGTCGTCGCGTAACCCCGGTGGCGACTTCTGCATTCGTCGCACATCTTATTGGGTTCATTGGGGTCGATTGACTGGTGGCATCCTCGTACTGAGCATTCTCGAGGGGCTTGTTTGTCGGCCTCCTGGGGGTGTTCAGGATATTGCGGATTCAAGTCCGGATAATAGAGGCCTTCGGCTGCCATTCAAGCCCTCGAGACGGAAATGGAATGCTTTCCAGCTGAAGACAGTGCTATCTGGAATTGGATGCGTCTGGGATGGAGGCTGGCAGCTTACATAACTGTAGTCACATGACAGGACGCGTTCTAGGCCAAGCCGCCAACTTCAACTGCGGACGCTGCTCTCGACTAGTTTTAGGGACCCCCTGACAGGGTGGTACCACTCGGGTTTCCGCTCTGTAGAGCCGCGTGTCGGGATGAGGTGATTGCGGCGAGCCCACTACCGGTACCGTGCATTTCGTCAAAGCCCGTTTTTATTAGTGCTACGCGTACAATTACAGATTCAATGTACTACGTATCTACTTACACGTGTATAGTAGGTTGCGACCATGCCTAAACTACGTACTAACTAAGCGTGGTTAGATTGGCGGCGGACCCTGCGTGAGCGAGCCGTGCGAGCGGTATCGAATGCATACCGTTTACTTTCGTTTGCGTACAAAACGTACAACAACTTCCTTTCGTCCGCCGTCCTCAGCCACTTCAGATCTTCCTGTAAGGTCACTACCTTTTCGAATGTTGCCTTCCCCGGCGATGCCATCCCATCAGCGTACCACACTTGACCGTGTTTATCAATCAAACGACAAGTGAAATGGTTGCGTCCGCCGTACACTAGGCCTCTCAGGCCATAGTTATTGTTTCCCAAACAGAGCGTGAGACTCGGTACAAGGTCGGAGGCGAGGTCAAGGGAGAATGTGAGCAGTTCGGGTAGGTCCCCCGTTATCTGCATCTGCCGCAATAGGGGCAAGTCGCAGGCAATGCACTTGTCGCGGACAGCAGCGGGGTCGACAAACAATGCATCATGTACTGTGCATGTGCCGCCGCATTGTTGTTGGCGGAATCGGTTCGCGAGCAGCGCTGTGACGCCTTGAAGATCGAGGTATTGTTCAGCAGACCAGGTCTGGCAGGCGTTACAGTACAGTTTAGTCGATCCCAGGTCGGTGCCCGCGTTTAGCGATAAGGCGTCTATGAGACGGGACATGTATATGAAGGAGGCACCGTACGGAAAAGAAGTGGGGTCAGCACGGTGAAGTAGAGCTCTCACATCGTCCCTTGCATTTTCCAAGGTGATCGCCCCATTCGCGACGAGCATGAAACCCTGCTTCATCGCGGTCACTACGTCCGAGTTCAACAGGTTGAATGCGGAGGACCAGAAGCCTACATCTGCACTCCAAAGGTTGTAAAGAATGACAAAGATGGCATCGTAGGCGCAGCTATAGTTGACTCCGTCCCATACGATGCTCTTGGGTGTTTCAATTGCCAGACTCGTCGGAGCAGGCATGACTCGTTTGGGCGCTTGTTCGCCGTCCGGATCGCCCTGGTCATCAATGGCGAGAGCTCTCTTTGGCTTCCCCCCATGAGAGTCGCCGGATGCCTTGTTGCCCTTCTGCACGTCGGATTTCTTCGCTTTCTTCTTCTTACTCTTCCCTGAGAGTATATCTTGCCCTTCTTTGATCAGTTTCTTTGCGACCTCAGTACTCCAGAAGGCACCAGTCTCGTCTCCTGGAGGCGTTGCAATCAGTTCTCTGATGTCCTCGAGTCTTATAGCGTGATGCCAGTCTTCCGTGAAGTTGACACCTTTTTCTATGCACATCTGTACGTAGCCTTTGATCAAGGGGCAGCGCATCTTTTCATTCACATTCTTAGGCCATGTACCCTCGAACTTCTCTGCTGTGATCAGGTCAAGCGCGTTCAGCTCCTGGAGCTCCCTTCGGTAGTCACTATAGAGCGCTCCCAAGCCCTCGCTTATCTTTCCCCGTTGCTTGTCATTCAATTCCCCTATGATATAGGTGTTTTCGGCGGTAGAGCTCCGCGACAGCGCGGTGTACATGGCTTGGAAGTTCTTGCTCTGGGACAGTTCCACAATGTTGTGCGACCTCGTCTTTCCCTGCGAAGCATAATCCGTCATCGCAAAGTTAGGTAAGACTACAACCTGGTCTCGGTCCACGATAATTTTTGTATCATCTGGAAGCCAGCAGAGTACGCTCTGCTTCTGCCTGTTGAGCGGAACCACGTTGGGGGGCAAACCCGGCACATTGACTTTAGAGGGGGGGTTGATCAGGCGCACAAACAGCGTTTCAAGTACCTCGCTCTCGAAGGGTCCCGGAGCTGAATCCCAGCCAACCACAACGGCTTCTTGCCCCTTTGTGATGCACAATTCCGTGGCAGTATTGTATCGTATCATGACGGGCATGCCTTTGCACAGGTTTAGAGTCCCGGCTATGTGCTCGCTCGAACAAGGGGGCTGTTTCCATAATTTCTCTTGCAGCGCTTTGGTCATCTTCAGCACCTTAGCCTTTTTCCGGCGCGAACCTTTCCTCCTGGCCTGGGTAGCATGGTCTTCAGAATCGACTTTTGCTGTCAAAAGGTCAACGGAACGAAACGAGGTTAACTTCTGCCCTGTATCCTCAGCAAATCTTTGACACCCGTTTGCGTTATACGAATCTTTGTACGCATTCCAAGCAGTTATGATGGATACATTGCGGAGTTCGGGTCGCTGGAACAGGGTGGCTCTGTCGTCCCTATTACTCAGCATCCTTGTGCTGAGGAAAGCCAAATCATCTCGTGTACAACATGCATACCTCATATTGACTAGCATTTCTCGAAGTTTCTTGTCTTCCTCGCCCTGCGTCTTTTGGCGCATGTTCTGCACAAGGATAACGACCACGGTTACCTCGTGCCATAACAGCTTTCCCAGTATGCCAAAGATAGCGTACTGGGTCATATTGCCATATATTTTGTCCTCTATCTTGATATCGTATAAGTTGGTCCCGAAGGTAGGAGGCAGTTGCGCAAAATCACCGGCGAAGATCATGTTGAGACCACCGAATGGGTCATCAAAGCAATTCTTTATCTCTGCTAACTTGGCGCTTATCGAGTAGAGGTTCTGGCATGAGACCATTGACACTTCGTCAATGAATATGTACTCCACTCCCATCAGCCTCTCCCTTGCTTCGGCCACAGTGGTTTCGTTGCTTATGGTCGAGAACTCCTTGCCGTTCCTCGTCCCATGTTCCTCTCTGATTCCTAAGAACGAGTGGTAAGTCGACCCTCCAAGCAAAGCCGCTGCCGTCCCGGTGGGAGCTAACACCACAAATCGATGAGTCTCCTTGCGTTTTTTGAACATGGCTATAAGAGCTTTGATGACTTGCGATTTTCCGGTACCACCCATACCACCGAGGTGCATCTTGAGTTGCTCCGGATTTTCCGAGCAGGCGTGTTGAGCAATAATCCTGAACGCACGCTCCTGTTCCTTGTTGAGGGAGAATTTCTTGACTACGTTGTCCATAATCTTCGAGTCCTTCTTTTTAGCNTTAAAANANCGNCTCAAATATTCTTTACCCACTATCTCGACGGAGCCGGTTCCATCCTCGGACACCACACCTTTATTATTGATGAATTTGAAGACGTTACCCAGTCTTTTACGGGTCGTTGTNCTCAATGACATCGTCTCCTGCTTCTTCTTTACCAAGGCTTTCTTCAGCTCTGTGACCGTGGTCTTCCAGTGCGTGGCTNGTAAGCCGAAAGTTACNCCCTCGTACGCCTTTGTCAGGCGTTCGGACAAAGCGTAGGCACTGTCTTTGAGGTCCTTCATCCACCCCGCTCGGTGTGCTACCAGCTCAGCGTTTTCCATGTGCCTATCTCTGGCCGATGCCTTGGACCCTTTGAGACCTAGGAACGGATCATCAATATCACCAACTTTAGCTGTTAGCTCTTCCAGCAGTTCGTTGTACTCCTGGGTCAGCTCAGTGATCCTCTTCGGTCCACTGACCAGAGCTGAATAGCGCAGTGCGAATCTCCTTCGCTTTTTGCTTCAGCACNGCGTGATAGTCATCTCTCTCATCTAGACATTCGTACTTCAGGTTGAAGTTCTTCATGTATCGAACATGCTTATCAGCAAATGCGTAACCATCGAACGCGTTCTTCCAGCTGGTGTGACTGTTTAGCAGGTCTCTGTACTGCCTCCATGGCTTGAATAGCGTGAGCATGGTCAAGTAGTACTGTTCCACATCTCCGGAGTCCTTCCTCGGTAGTGACCCGCCAATGAAATTGGGGACGTGAGTTTCGGATCTTTCTTTGTGGTAAGTCAAATAATGCGTCTTCGACTGGCTGTGGCCAGGAGTAAAACGCAACGCTTTCTTCGGTATGTGGTACTCAACGTCCTGGCCGTCTTGACCATCTCCAGCCCCACACTCCTCTTCATCACCGTCTCTTTCGTCCTCGTTACACTCTGATGCTTCAGCTCCGGCATCCAATGGCTGTTCCTGGTCATAATCCGCGGCCTTCTGTTTTGCCTTCCTCCTCAGCTTTTTCTTCTCCGTACACTGTATGAACTCGTACAGCGACAGACCGGCCAGTTCCTCAGGTCTATAAGCGTAATCGTCAACATTCGATTGCGCCACGATGCCATCCTTGTCTCTTGACAGGACNACGCGCTCATCCCCTACGGTTTCGCCGAACAAGTGGGCAGACTCTCTGCGTACCCGATTTGCGTATGTTCTCCACCAGAAAGGAACAAACTGGTGACTCTTATAGTGGTCTGGGTGACCCAAAAGGTACATTGCGGCCATGGGGCTGCCTATTTCGAGCTTACTCGTCAGGTTGTTCGCCAGTTTGAGCAGGAGCAACCTCGCCGCATCCTTTCGACTGTCCATCGAACCGATGAGCTGCACGTTCTTCTGGTAGATGTCGTAAGCGCTGGAAAAGATCTGGTGTGTTTTAAGGGTTGGCTTGGTGATATAGTCTGTGATATAAGACACNATAGCCTTGATCGTAGTTCCCGACATCATACAGTGTACGTCGGTGTTGCATCGGAGAAGGTAAGGCAATGCAGGCGTAAACGTATTGATCCATGCTTCGTGCTTCTTTATTTCTATCCNGCCGTCCTCGAGAATAACAGATTCCTCGAATAGCGGACGAGGGAACCTGGCACGGCAGACACCATCTTTGTCTATGCAACCTTTGGGCAGGTTCTTTCCGCTAGCCTGTGCAGCAACGGAGTCTATCCCCTCGTCACTGGTGGATCCTACTTCCATCCGCTTGTTTCTCGCTGGCTGCGCAAGTGTGGATGTTACATGCAGCCACTATATAGTCCACGGTCTTTTCGAACTGGGACCACCAGGAACTCGTACATCTCTGTTGGCACTCAGATTTATCGGGGCAATTGCAAGGCGGGGGCGGAACCGGTAACTTCAGAGTAGGACAGGAAAATCCCGGTTCGTTTGCCTTATCATCATTCACATTCTCTCTCACCTCCGACCGCGTGCCCGTGTGGAACTCGCCTTTGTGGCAGGACTCAATATACTCAATGATAGCTTTGTGGAATTCGCTATCTTTGCTCTCCAACCGTTCGCGCATTTCCAAGGGCGTAAGGGCGCTTTCGATCCATAACATCAGGTGCAGATGGAGTGTCAGGCGTCCCTGTTGCTCCACGGTACCATAGTAGGCACTTGTCTTTCCATATAGTCCGTCATGGTCCGTCCCCACCCCGAGTATATGCTTTACAAAGGCGTTCACCATGAAGTTGAAAAAACGCGCCGCGGCGACAGGGTTCTCAAGGCATAGTTTCCCTCTCTGGCGTGAACTCAAGGCCACCGGGGAAAAGGCCTCCTTTCGACCAGCAAAGTACAAACACAAAGGATGGCGATTGTCGGCCGGCGAAAATGTTATGAACCATGTCGGGGCCCCTTGAAAGACATCAGTGACCAGATCTCGTTTCTCATGTACTTTTTGCATGTGAGCATACCTTTAGTGGCGCCGCCTATGTGATCGAGGTCCTCCAATAGAGAGTAGCAATGTTTTTGCGCCTCCGTTTCAGGTTTGACATACTTGCCCTCCTCAAGGTCTTTTGATAGACGGTCCAGAGTGTCGGTATCAACCTTGAGAATCCGTTCAGAAATTCGATCGAAATCATTCCTTTTGGCTACCAAGTAGCTACCCGACCTGTTGCCTTTCATCTGTTCGTGATTGAACGCCACCATTGGGAAGTAAAAGTCTCTCTGGAATCGTTTGTCGTGGTACATCAAGAGTCTACGTTTCATCATCGTTTCTGAGATAGTCTTCTTGTGCCTTTCCTGTGAGATACCCCCAAGCCCGTAAGGAAATAACCAAGGGAACATTTGTGGATAAAAGTGCGGATTATCGCGAGTGCTGGCAGCCTCTTCCGCCTGACCCACTTTAAGCATCTTGCCGCCACTTTCAAGGAAGGCCAGTGCCTTAGCCTTCAAGGCTTTCAATGGTAGGTTTAGGTACTCCGTTCCCGTGAGACCGTTGACTATGAACGGGCATTCGCCCTCGTCGGTGGCGATTGAGGTTTCATTGTCGTTCACACTCATCTCACTGGGAAGCTTAGCCGTGGGGTCGATGTCATCCCTCACCTGGCGGAAATCGACGTAGACAGGAACACCGTTGAGAGGATACTGGTCCAAGTTCTCCTTGGAGATTTCTAGATCTCGATAGTCAGAGTGGTTCAGCTTCAACCATTCGAGGGCCTTGGCGACCTTATTCCGCCTAACGGTCATCGGAGTGCGCTTCATCTTCTCGTCAGTTGGTGCCGTGCTGCCAACAAACATGATCGCAAGCACTTCGTCAAGATCTTCAATCGGTGGGGGGAGTTCATGGTAGACTTTGACGACAGGCACGGGGAAAGCGATGGCATTTGCAACTAACTTTCCCCTTCCAGATGCGACCCTCACCAGACAGCGGTTGTGTCTTACTTTGGATATAAGCATACGCTCAGGGAATGTCAGTCCTTGGAGCTCCGGCGGCACTTCCCCTACCCACATGCCGTTGGCTAGAGCAAACTTTGGCCGTTTACCCTTCTTCAGGTCCTTAAGACAGCCATGACACACGCTGTGGCATTTGGAGTCAAGAACGGGACCTTCTAAGCCACAGATAGGGTCGTCGCCTCCCTTTCTTTCCTTGCGCGTACATTCAGGAGCGCTGAGACACCCAAGGTCTAAGTCGTCATGCTTGTCCAACTTTTCCAGATTCACGAGCGGTGTCAGCTGTCCACACACCGCACACCCAGACTCCTGGAATGAGGCAGGGCTGCAATCTGCGCAGAAATCGCTCACAATCCTTTCGACGAGCGATTTGGAGGCGGGTTTTGGTGGGAACGGGGACGCTGGCGGGCAGGCGGTCTCTGAGGGTGGCTCGTGTGACTGATCATCGTGATTTGAACCACTGGTAGAGGCGGTAGAATCGGCGTTTTGACCCTCAAATCCATAGTCGTTCATACGCAAATTGACCGGGCGAAAGATAGCAACGTGAACGTCACATTGAGGGCAAGAGTGTTGGACCAACTTCGCACTCAGGACTGGTTTGGTGTCCTTACTTCGGAAGAAGATGCCATGCGTGGTAAGCAAGGACTGAAGCTCCTCTCGCCTTAGGAAGGGGGCTATCGTATGTAAAGGAACACGAGCTGCGACAAGAGGGAGCTTGTCAAGGAAGGCGTTTGCAATGTTGGTGTTGGTGTACGTCAAAAATTCCAGAGGTTCGTCCTCATGAAATGCAAAGACGGCAGCAGCAGTGTTCCGTATCTCATACTGACGCACTTCGTCATAGCGCAGTCGAGGAGCTGTCCAATTTGTTCTACCAGGGAGACCTCCCCCGCACAGGACATCGTCTAAGCGATCCGCAGTCTTCTTCTGCCTACCCTCGGTTTTTGTGGGACTCTCATTTTTTGTGGGACCGCAACGCGGTTGCCGGGATGATGACAGAGTATACCGCCGGAAGGGTAACGATGGCCATATTGACGGGTGCAGGTCATATCGTTGACGTATGCCTGGAACAAGGCGGCGTAGGGCAGCAAAATAATCGCCTCTTGTCATACAGTTCCTCCTCAGGATCAATGCAAGAACCCGGATTCTATCATATGGATGCCTGAACAACGGAAGAGGTCCGAAAGTGGCAGTCGAATCTGACTGCGAGATCATATCGTTCTCTATCGACAACAGCTGCAAAAGACGCCTCCAACTTGAGGCGGACGTGTGTGGTGCATCGCCTCCCGACACTCCTGCCAGAGGCAGTGGATCTGAATATCTCAGGCTGCGATGCCCGGCGAGGAATATATCAACAAGTCCCGCTTGGATAGCAGGCTTGGCGTTGTCGACGATGAGGGGAGTGTCCAAGACATGGACGATGCAGAAAGAGTACCACGAAAGGAGAGTGACGTGGGCGAGGTAGAGTAGTAGGGGAATGGTAACTTTCATGGGTTTGGGCGGCGATCGCGAGTACTCTGAGGGTGAGACGAACTCTGTTTATTTTTCCCAGTCCACTTCTATGCCGTCCTGATGCGTACGTAATATGACCGGGCGGCCTCGAAGACCTGTTGGTCGGTGAGCTGGTCAGCAACCCCTTGACAAGGATTCACTTGGGGAGCGATGTTCTATGAGGACTCGAGGCACTGCTGTCCGAGTTCGTCAGTGGTACTTCGGCCGCACATGCATTCATATGCCCGCCACACTCTAGAAATAACAGGCACTTACCGTGTTCAATTGATAATTGGTTAATGAAGATTTCGCGTGCTTCCGTGCTGAGGGACTTGAGTCGTAATCTTAAAAGATATATGAGCAATTCGCATACAGACAGGAAAATATAGAGACTCACCGTGAATCGATAGTTGGTTGATGAAGATTTCGCGTGCTTTCGTGCCACTATAGAAATATCAGGCACTCACCGTGTCAAATTGATAATTGGTTAATGAAGATTTCGCGTGCTTTCGTGCAGAGGGACATGATTCGTAATCTAAAAAACCCATATGAGCAATTCACGTACAGACTGGAGAATATAGAGACTCACCGTGAATCGATCATTGGTTAATGAAGATTTCGCGTGCTTTCGTGCCAATATACTTGATACCGTATTCTTGGAGCAGAACGATCACTTAAAAGGCAGGGAGTCTAAGGTAGCGCGAGGTTCATGATATTACATACAAGTAGGATATACGATAGGAAAGAGCGAGGATAAGGTAGCAAGATAGATGGCGATACAATACAACTACAAGGAGAGCTAGGAGGAAGACGCGGAGACTGCAGGCATGGTCGCGATGGCGTGAGCGGAATATTCCTCGATCCTCTTAAAGGCACGACTCAAATTGCTGGAAAGGTGAAGGACATGTCGCCAATCTTTTCTCGCCCTGGGCTTATAATCGGATTGCAATGCGCTGGTCCACTCATCGAACATGACGTCTGCCTCTTCTGACCAGCCAGTCACAGCACCAAATCGTGACAGCCATATGTCTTCTGGCGGATAGAAGGACACGCGAACGAGCTGTTCAGATTTCGTACCTGACGCACTACCGGGTTTGCCACGATTTTTCATATGAGGATGAACTGTAATACTGGTCAGGAAGGCTTGGATAAGAGCATAAGGAAACGAACTTACCGACATATGTGTAGTGGACGCCAGATATAAGGTCAAGCTCATCAGGCGTCAGGTCGTCGTCACAATACGTCCAACCAGCAGAGTCTCTGAACGCAAGACCTTCACCTCGTCTGGCTCGGTGAGATGGACCTATTATCGCCTCTTCAGGGAGGAGGTGCTCCACGGCTATCCGCCACACAATGCCGCCTCTCAATAACGCAGCACGACCACGACTCGATCTGAGGAATATCTTCAGTGCAGCCTGCCAACTGACCCAGTCAGATTGATTCCAGACATGACCGTCTTGACGATACCGCTGTGGAAGGGCGAAGGGAGCAGGTGCAAAGTCTATGCGGCTGCGCAATGAAGGAGGGCTACGGAGTACGGTGTGGATGCGGAACCCTCGATTAAGAAGGTCCATGGCGAGGGTGGTGGGATCGAGCGACGGGTTGATTCGGCAGATCTGGAGTGCTGTCGATGGGGAAAGGCATCCCAAGTACCAGCCCTGGTCAGAAATCTCATCCAAGTAGTATACAACTTCGTCAGTGGAATTGAGGCGATAGGAGACGCCGGAGACGTTGGACCACTCGGACACGACCCTTTCTACGGAGGCACGAACAGACTTGAGATGCGAGAAGCGGGGCGAACGGTTAATGGGATCTTGACAATCAGCAGATACGTCGCAGGTACGCAGTGCTTTATTCAGGTCTTCGGCGGAATTGCTACCGAGTCGCCAAACAAACTCTGCAAGTGCCTTCCCCCTCCCCGAAGACCAGTAGGCGTCATTAGGTGGAATACAATGCCCAACCAGCGTCGACGCCAGTATCGCATGCTTTTTCTCTGCCTTAGGCATCCCGTCTGGATCTTGTGATATCTCAGGGGGAATGTACCCTAATAGAATCTTCGCGCTTGTGTCAACAGCCCGCCGCAACAGGACGGCCGCCGCATCCTCCTCCTCTGTGATTTGGCCATCTTCTGTATCGCCGTCCTCCAACGGCACATCCCCGAGACCCCCCTTCACCGCCGAGGACCCGTCCACCTCATCTTGCTGCGGCTCTTCCACGTCTCGTTGAGGTCCTACATCTTCTGACCCGACCGAGTTCTCGAGTGAAGCACCACCCAATCGCTCGTTTTCTAAAATTGCCTCGTCCATATACGGGTGTCGTGCCTCCTCAGCGTCTCGATGCACCTCATCCTGATCTTGGCCACACTCTACGCCCTCAGGTTCGAACCCCCTTTGATTTATGGCTTGCTTTTGGCGCTGTTCCTCCTCCATACGTTTTTTCATGTCCAAGGGAGACTCGAGCGGAACAGCGTCGATACCGTAGTATACCCTGAGCTTCTTGAGCGCAAATTCATAAGGGATACCAAATTGGTCCGAGTCGAGGTCCGCCTCTCTGTCCAGCTGATCACCATCGGGCACCCCAAGGAAGTCGGCGAGATGCCAGGTTGAGTTGGGCGCATCGTACTCTCCCTGGCGCATAGAGTAGTCGCTTTCCGAGGAGAAAACGTTGTCTGCTTCCTCTTTACTGAGTTTCTCGCAATCGTATTGATCAGTCTCCTCGTTCAGCTTCCAGACCATGAACTTTGCCGTGCGTGTGGCCGGATTTTTCTCAGAGCTTATCCTCCTATTTCTCTCTGACGGTGTTTCTCTGGCAATCGCCTTCCGCCGACGCTCGTCACGCAGGTTCTTCATCTCAAGCCACTTCTTGAGCTGCCCTTCCGTGGGTGCCTTGCGCACTTTCCAGGTATTGGCCATGGTCACNGGACGAGAGGCGACAGGGGTGGCTTGTTCGGGATGTGGCGGATCCGGAGTTGTATCCATCGGTGTGAAATCAGTAGGAGTGTTGTCGTTATTCAGANGGGATGGCAAGATTTGGGAGGATGCGTCGTCGTGAGATGTGCTAACGGTGGTGTCCGCGCGCGTATCCATCGCAGTGGTATCAGGAGAAGTGTCACCCTCGTTCACAGGTAAAACGGAGGGGCGGGGGTTTCAGAAGGTTGCGTCGTCATGGAGCATGGCGTCCGTCCTCAACAGAGGTCGCAGGAGGGGAGAACGGTCGTCCATATACACGGAGAGCATCGCGACGGGGTCTATATCGCGCGAACACTGGGTATTTGGAGACGATAGCCTCCTCGCGGGGTCCCCAATGCCACCACACCGGGACGTCGTTAACTAACAACCAGTCCACAGACACCATATCACCTCTTGGGGACTCAGGCAGTTCTATGAACGCACCGACGCGCTCGATCGACCCGTCGAAGCGAGCGACAGTCTGAGCTAGATCGTCGACAAAGACGGGACCTAGTCCTTCGCCTTCGGCGGGGTGCAACAAGGCTGTCATCCACGAAGGGATGTTGACGGTCAAGCTGAGTTTCCCGGCCTTATCACCAACCGCGCTCAGGATGGCGATGTGGAAAGCGAGAATGCCAGCCCAGATCGTGAACCAACCCTCCGCACTATCGATGTCCTCCGCAAGCTGAGGTGTCACGTCTTCCTTAACGCCTCTGTAGCGCCTGCTGTCGATGTGGGCGCATGGATAAGCTGGTACCACAGCAGGTACAGAGACGACTGCCTTGATGAGAGAAATGGCTTTCCGCATCCCCATGTCCAACTTTCTCCACTCGCCCCACCTGAAGCTGTCGGGACAATAGGCGCCAACGGCAGGTATCCAGCGTACCGAAGGCTTCGAACGGAGGCAGGAGAAGGTGGGCGTGCATGTGTTGAGGAAGCGAGGAACAAAGGCGAAGTAACCTTGAGAGTCAGTCCACCACTGCGGCTCCCTGAATACGTCGATATTGTAGTCCTGTCCAAAGAGGACGCCCGAGCGAGAGGTAGGGATGGTGGAGGGACCGGGATCGGTCGAGCTCGCAACGGGAAGACGACGAGGAACCACTACGTTGGGGCGATGGCAGTTCGGGGAATAGAACACTTCTCCATCTCCCATGTCGTAGAGGAACCCTGATCTCTTCGTCTTCAGGGGAGGTAGTTCACCGGAGTGTTGTTGAGTAATGGCTTCGGGCATGCTGTACCCCATCCTCTTCCTGGGCGGTTCACCACCCTCCCAGTTAGGAGGACCCATAGGCCCTACTTGATAGGCAGGTCGTGGTGGCATCTTGAAGTCCGTGTAGGTCGAGACGGTGTCGGTACGTTGCACAGACCAAGGGGAGTAGTGACAGTATACGTCTCACTCCCACCTGGCAAGCACGATGCTCGGTAGAGGCAGGCGAGGAGGCGGATTGGCGAACGGGAGGAGCGGCAATATACGCCAATCTCCCGGAGGTGGGTGGTGAGTAGCGCAGAGCCAGATGGAAGGTGGTGGTCGGGAACAGAGTCATCAGACGCGTCTCGGAGCCTGTAAATGGCTTAGTCAGCGACACGCGACGCGTCTGATGACCTGTGCCGCGGCGGGAGTCTGGTC